>JASDQU010246243.1:4180-17736 GCA_032191745.1 Picea mariana
CAACTCAAACAAAAGGTACTTTTGGAATTGCACACCTCTTTGGTAGGAGGGCACTCAGGATTTTTGAAAACCTATCATAGGGTCAAGGGGGAATTTTTTTGGGATGGCCTTAAAACTGATGTTCAAAGGTTTGTGGCGGAATTTTTGGTTTTCCAACAAAATAAGGTGGAAAATGTTAAGACCCCATGTATTTTACAACCATTAGCCATTCCAAGTCAGCACTGGGAGGAGGTTTCCATGGATTTCATCACAGGGTTACCAAAGTCTCAAGGAAAGAGTGTCATCATGGTGTTTGTTGATAGACTTACCAAGTACACACACTTTTTCACTCTCTAATCCTTTCAAATCTAGTACAGTTTCTACCGCATTCATGGAGACAGTTTAAAAGCTACTTGGAAGCCCAAAGATTGTTGTAAGTGACAGAGATCCCATCTTCACTGGACATTTTTGGACATAATTATTTTTTTGTTTGGGTACTCAATTGGATCATATCTCATATTATCATCCTCAATCTGATGGAAAAACAGAGATAGTGAACAAATTTTTGGAAGGATACCTTCGTTGCTTTGTCTCTGATAAACAAACAAAATGGTTCAAGTGGTTACCCTTGGAAGAATGGTGGTATAACACTTCCTTTCATACTACAACAAAAATGACACCATTTATGGCGCTTTATGGATATCACCCACCATCCATCACTTCTTCTCTAAAAGAAAACTCTAAATTTCAAGTAGTGGAAGATCATATCAAGCATTAACAACAAGTTCTCCAATTCTTAAAGGACAACCTGACCATGGCACAAAATCGCATGAAACAACAAGCAAATCAACATCGTAGTGAAAGAATTTTTGAAGTAGGGGATTGAGTATTTTTAAAACTACAACCATACAAACATATGTCCCTCAAGAAAGCTAAGAAGGATAATAAATTATCACCAAAGTACTATGGCCCTTATAAGGTGTTGCAAAAGATTGGTACTATGGAATACAAATTGGAGATGCCTTCATCTTCGTGAGTACACCCTATTTTCCATGTTTCATGCTTAAAGAAGGTTATAGGTGAAAATATCCTAGTTCAAACTATATTGCCAGAACTTGACGAGGAAGGAAAAATCATATTGGAGCCTAAAGCTATCACTAACATAAGAACTCACCAACTGAGGAATATATCAATTTTCAAAGTATCTCATTAAGTGGAAGAAACTACCTACTCAAGATTCCACATGGGAAGATAAGTCTTTTATGCAAAAGAATCCATAACTACTCAAGTGTTGATGACAACACTTGTCTGAAGGGGAGGGGCATGTTAAGCCCTAATTCGTGGCACATTACCCCTTAATTGGGGCATATTACATTAGTATTGTTATTTTATTTATGTTGTCTTGGGTCCATTAGTTGTAATTGTACCTCCTAGTCTCCTATATAGACCCAGGAGACCTTTTCATTTGGAATCATCTTGTAATTGTGAATTCATATGATGTATAAGGAGGTTTCCCCCTCAAAGAGGCTTATTATCTGAATTTCTCTCTTTGTCAAGGCGTTGAGTACTTATTCTTAGGTTTTTATGCTATTTTGATATTTGGTTCTTAACAATTTCCCAACTACCCAAATATAAGAAACCACGTTAAATAGGGAAAAGAGTCTTCTTAGGTCATTAGGTTCAATGAAGAAGAAGGCTCTATAAATTCTTGTTAGCAAAATTTTCACACTTGATAGAATAGAAAGAATCACGAGTCAACAAGCTAGAAACATGTGCAATTGTAGAAGTTTCCAAACGTGTTATTGACAAATAATCCTCCTTGTTTGGGTTGGTGCTTTACAACCTCAAGGGGGTGTCCCTAGTCTTTCCTCACGTTGATTTTAACCTGTAAATCTGCAAAATAAACCATAAAAAACATTAGCAAGAAAAAGGTTTTTTGGCTATGATTAGGCAACCAAAAGTACAAATTTTTATTTTAAAGTGTTTGTGGTGGAATCCCTTCAATGTTATCTTAAAATATATCAAATAAAAGGAAAATAAGGTGCTATTATGTGGATGAAATATACCAAAATAATAGGCTAAGAACTTCTAAACAATGCACATAATCCAACACAATACCAACAATCTTTGAGAGCTTGATACGAGCATAACAAAGATTTATTCTTACATTTACCAAAAGGTTGATTGCACCATAGAGACAAGTATAGAAACTGGTATATTGATGACCCTTGCACAAAGAAAATAGAAGCTAGAAGAGATAAGAGAGAGAGAGAATGAGAGAGTTTGTTGCTGCTTAAGAAATCCGAACAAGAACAATGGGGAAACCCTCAATATATAGAACCAAGAGGGAACACATCCCAAAAATAGTTTATCCTCATGCAAGGCGCGTTAAAGAATAAGTGAAGTGAAGTAACCATGTGCTCCAAGTGATGATGAGTGTGACTCCTATGAATGCTCAGAGTTTAACTAAAGACAACTAAGCAAGAGGAGGATCAATGCACATGAATGAAATGTAGGAATAAACACATGTGCATTAAGAAGGATGTGGATGGGTAATATAAGGGGGAATGGGAAACACGTTATCTAAAAAGGGAGTGTGGGAAGTGAATAATGAGATGTGCATGGGAAGGAGTAAAATAGGAGGTAGATAGGGAGTTAAGTGAAAGAAATATGAAGAACATGCACATGAGAGAGTTAAGGAAAAGGATATGCATATAATTTAGGGAAACAATGCGTTAAAAATGGAGTTAAGTGGAAGAGGACATGCACATGGCTAAAAATGGAGTTAAGTGGAAGAGGACATGTGCATGGGAGAAGGGAAATGTAAGAGAGGAGTGAAGTAAGGGACAGAAGGAATTAGTCTTTATTTAACTCAACCATGCCAATTAACCATATATCTCATGTGCTAAATCATCTCAATTAATGCATGTGTGTTGGTGTCCTCATGCATGTGCCATGATTAACTAACTTATGCATGTACCTTGGTTTTTCCACTTGTCACACTTTCAGATTGCCACATGTTTTAACCTACAACTACCACATGTCATATTGCATGGCGACCACACCTGCTAATAATATCATTGTTAAAAGTAGACATGATAAAAATAATAGTCTGCCCCAAAAATATGAAAAGACAAAAAAATTTCGGGATCACTAGGAGAACCCTGCTAAATATAGTACGCCTAAAAATAGGCACTGCTAAAAATATAATTTCATCACATGTCATTGAAAATAGGCTCGTCGGGTTCAATTTTCTGCAAGGAATCATAATATGTGCTCATAATCATCATTTGAACCCTAGATATCCAACTTCTATAAACAATAAGTTCTTGCATGTTGTCTAGAAAATGCTCATTGGAAATGTGAACTCGTAAGGACTATGAATATATGATCAAAATTTCCATGCAAACCTTTGAACTCTGTCTCTTAAAAAGTAGGAAGACTGCCAAAAATAATCATCTCTCTCTCGTCCAAAAAATCATGTGCAACCTCTATCTCTGAAGTAAGAAAACATCACTAAACCAATCCTATACCTGAACTCATACAGGAACCAACCCTGACTCGCACAAAGCTATCTATGGGAAAACTATCTGAATTCCAACCAAATAAGTCATGTTGGCTCTTAACCCTTTGGATTTGCAAGTGAGGAAATCCAAGGGTTAAAAAGTTTTTAAGGTATCCCCTATATATACCAAAAAAGGAAATAGTACCAACTATTCCAAGAAATTTATAGTGTATTGTGTTTATATTTAGGCTATCACAAGCCCTAGCCAAAAAACATTTCCCTAGAGAAATATCATTATATAGAATGAACAAGAAGATAATGTTGGATTTTGAAGAGGGGAAAAATACCCTAGGAAGGAAAAGTTGTGCTTGTAAATAGGGTAAAAATATTAGACATACCCAAGGAGTCCTAGAAGGGAAGCACAACCCTTATATAAGGGTAAATCATTGAAGGAAGAGCTCTTAACCCACAACCTCATAGGTGATGGAAAGAAAACCTCTGACCAAACACTGAAGTGAACCTTAAAACAGGTGATTCAAACAAACTTTCGAGTGAACAATGATTGTAGTGAGGCCATGAAGGTGTGTTAAAACGCTAAACAAGAAAATATCCAAGAAACCCTAGATACACAACCCTTAARGAAATTCCTCTAGTTAGTTTTTTTTGGATAATGTAGAAAAAATAAAATATGGAAACCTAGTTCTATAGTAAAAAACAAGTTATTTCACCAACACAAAAATCTCCAATCCATTTCTAAAAAATCAGATTTGGAAACCTTAGTTCCATAGTCACAAAAAAGTGATGCCACTAGCCAAGGTCTCCAAATTGTTGATAAAAAATCAAGTTCAAAACCATGGTTCTATAGTCACAAAAAATATGATGCTACTAACCCATATCCTAGGAATATTTGTTGAAAAAGGGTTGAAACAAATTGGAAAGTAAACCCTAATGTCGAGCACTTAGATCAGTAGAAAAATTATGTATAATTAGTGTATATTTAGGATCCAACAACCCCTAGAAAAAATGCATTTTCCAACCAATGAAACAACATGAAAAACAACACTAATATTCCTTTGATTTTGGTTCTCTTTCAGACACCAAAATTGTTGGGTTGTTGTATTCTTTGCAATGAAAGAACAATCAATCGAATGGCTAGTCAAGGTGGATTGACTGGGTGATGAATCGATTGATGGGTCAAGTCAAGTTGAAGGTCAAAGTGGTTTACCATAAAGTTGAATGTCGAAGTGGTGAACTAGAAGGTTGAAAGGTAAATTGATAGTAGGTCGAGTGGCATCCGATTGGAGACCTATTGGAGGTTGATTGGGTAGTCGACTGGTATCCAAATGGTACTCAACTGGTATCCGACTAATAGTTGATTGTAACATAATCTTGAGATTCACAAGATTACATCCAATCATATCTGTGGATTTGTAATTGTTTTTGGGTGCCATGATTTATGGTTTTGTATGTAGTAAAGCTTATAAATATGGTGTGATGCAATACTGTAAAATCTCATCTTTATAATAATCATAAGGTTCATGTAGATGTAAGTCGAATTCCTTGCACGATTGTTCTTGTGTAAATCAAGAGAGTAGGATGAAGATTATGTCTTAGGTGTAGACCAAGGTTAGTAATGTAACTCTTTATTCTATGAATGAAGAAAACAATAGAGCAGGAGACACTAAAATAATGTTGGTTTTTCCGGTTACGAGTTTCCACGGTAAAATCTCTGTGTATTGTATGTGTTTGTCATTTATTTTCTGCTTAATTTTGTCTTCTCTTTCTTGGTTGGTTTAGTGTGAGTGTTATTTCTCTACATGAAGTATCAAAGCTCATTTTGTTGCTCTATACAAGTCATATCAGAGCAAGGTTAAGAAGATATTGGATCTGAGATAACCGTAGGTCCAATGGGAGTTGTAAGTAAATGATATTTAATTTGTGTTTGAAAGAATGGAGAGAAGTTCGAGGATAAAATTTAATGGATAAAATTTTGAGCTTTGGAAGCTTAAAATGAAAGATCTCCTTGTAGATCAAGAATAGTGGGTAGTTGTGAGTCATGAAAAAATTATGATGGGTATGTTGAAGGAAGAATGGGAGAAAATCTAGAGGAGGGTAAGGAATACGATTCCACTTTGTCTTGCAGATTCAATATTGTTAAATGTATTAGGTGAATATTTTGAAAAGAAACTATGGGATAAGTTGGGAAGATTGTACCAGTCAAAATCCCTAGTAAACAAGTTTTTCCTTCGGAAGACACTGTATATTCTAAGGATGAAGGATGGGAGATCAGTAAAATATCACCCAAATGCATTCAATATTGTAATAAGTCAGTTATTGTATGTAGATATTAAAATCACTAAGGAGGAGAAATGTATTATCATGTTGTGTTCTTTGCCAGACTCCTGGGATAGCTTAGTCATGGGTATTGAGAGTAATTTGACCACATCAACGCTTGAAGATGTGGTTGCATCTATGTTGTTAAAAGAAATGAGGCAGAATAACATAAAATAATTGACCAAGGATTCCTTGGTGGTGATAGGTTGACCGATCGACAGAGATAAAGGAAAATTCTCTGGTAGAAAGTCTAAGTCGAAGGGTAGATCTAAATCCCTAGTTTAGTCGACGAGAAGATACTAGAAATGTGGTAAATTTGGGCATTATAAGATAGACTAAAAGTCAAAATTGACTAAGATTGATCCAGGATCTGATGAGAAACAGTCTATTGAGAGAAAGACTACTCGAGATAAAGGAGGAGATGTGCATTTGGAATCGACCAATACATAGTTGAATCATGATGTTTGGTTGATAGACTTAGGTGCATCTTTTCATATGACACCTCACAAGGAATGGTTCTATGAATATGAGAGATACAAAGGAGGAGATGTATTCTTGGAGGACTACTCGACAACCAAAATTGTTGGATGAGTAAGAGTTTGAATGATACTGCAAGATGGGAGGAGTAGAACCATTCTAGGTGTGCTACATATTCCAGGTTTGGAAACAAATATGATATATGTCAGTAAAATGAGTGATGCATGAATATTTTCTAGGTCCTATCTAGTTTGCAACTAGGTATGTCTTTGACCTCATTTTGGCTCTAAATTTCAACTGTCAACGAAGGTTTTGTTGTTGTTTTAGGACAACCAATAGTTCATAAACTTCTTGTTGATTTGTTATGGTTACATTCACAATTTTAGGTTCTCTAGCATGTAGTTTTTGTCACCAAGGGTTAGCACATGCATACTAAAACAAATGCAACACACCTAGAGATATTTACAGCTGAAAATACATTAGTTCTACACTCTAACACACATGAAATTTAACACAGGAATTTTTGGTCAACATGACCCTGGATAAAACCCCCCAGGGGAAAACCAGTTTGGAATATATGTCTATATATAAGGAGAATATATGGTGGAATACAAAAAGTACAAAATATAGATGAACCTGATACAGTAACAGCTTGATCCAAGCTTAAACACAAGTCCAAATGAAGCAAGAGCTCCCTAGGATGGTGCACCCCCCATAAATGTTGCCAAGACCACTGAAATGGAGCCAGATGCCAACGTGAAGATCTGAAAAGAAAACCCCTCCATTGTACTTTGATATTGAAGTTTAGCCTCCCTCTGAAACATACCTCACTGCAATCTAAGCTCTCTATGTAGTCCCCACTGATGATGTGCCCTCCTCCTTAAGTGCGCCCTCCTCAGAACTAGAAGCTCCTCAATAAATAAATAGGGCACTAAGCCTCCATGAGCCCTCCATGCAAGGAGGCGCCCAAGATTTCCTCTCCCAATGACTAAAACCTCATCCTCTTGCTCTCTCAGAATCTCTCCAAGTGAACAAATGAGTGAATGACTTCGCCTCTTGCGCCCTCCTTAAGGAATCATAAGGAAACCTAAAAGTTGGGTGGATGAGATCATATCATCTCATCCCTAATCAATGGTTGAGATAATATCATCTAAATATCAACTCAAAACCCACTTTACTTAAGTTTACATAGTTTCACTTGATGTCTATTAATTCACCCACTTTGTGAATTAATTGTCAAATTAGGCTTAAATGACCAAATTTCACTTTTGACTTAAATCTCCCAAGTCAAAGTGAAATTAGAAATAAATTACATGGTAAAAGGTACAAAGTACTTCCCTCATGTTTTTAGAATCTCACAAACACAAGGGGACCACTTTCCAAGGTACCCAAATCTCAACACTCCCTCTTACCGAGGAAAGTGCCCGTCACCACCAATCTCATCNTACTTCCCTCATGTTTTTAGAATCTCACAAACACAAGGGGACCACTTTCCAAGGTACCCAAATCTCAACACTCCCTCTTACCGAGGAAAGTGCCTGTCACCACCAATCTCATCCCTAAAGTGGAGATGCTTGCCTCCTGTCATATACTCGGTGATTATGGCTATACCATGATCAATGAAAGTAGTCTGACACAGATCTTTTCAATCTGTTTCATCCATAAGTGGAAGTGTTTGTCCACCTATCCAAGATCACTAGATCTTGGCATCACACCAAAGATCTCCACCTTGGCCTCCCACCAAGGATTTCTACCTCTTGGCATCTCGCCAATGATCACTACTCTTTGCATCTCAGCAAGAGTCACTCTCTTGGAATATCACCAAGAGTCTCCCCCTCTTGTTATATCACCAAGAGATCCTGGATCTCAGCATCTCACCAAGATCCTCAACTTGGTCTCTCACCAAGTATCTTCCACCTGAAGTGGATCCAGAACTTGATCTGCTTGTCTCCGTAGCCAAGTGAGACTCAATCCTCCCTAGTTCCCTACCACTCCTCCTCATGAATCTTTGATGCTCTGAAGTTGTAGCACCAACTCTCTATATACTCGGAAACTCTAAAACTGAAGATATCCTAGGTGGACCAGTCACCCCCTCTAAAGATGGTGTAATCGAAACCTGAGTCTGAGCTCCCTATGAATCAATACTATGAGTCATTCGGTCCTCCTTAACTCTGTCTCCCCATCTAATGTTGGATAGTGTAAGAGAAAATAAAGTAGTTGTGAATGCACACTCTCTCGCAAACTGTTCATCAAACTCAAGCTCCTCTACTATCGCTGCTGAAACATCATGTTGCTTCTTATTGTTCTTGGGACACTGTCATGCAAAGTGACCCAAATCCCTACAAGAAAAGCATCTCAGTGAGCTCATATATCTCTTCGTCCCACTGCTGCTCTCTCCTCCCTGTGGTGGGGCCCCAAACTTGGGACCCTTCTGACCTCCTCGGTTGGTCTTCTTATTTACCTTTGTCCAAAGAGCAATGTCCTCATCACTCTACATTGTCTGTTGTTGATGTTGTCGAGAAGCCTCCACCACAATTCTAGTATCCTCTTGAATGAATTCATCCCACAACCTATCCGATGTGGGCATGACCTCCCTGGAAACAATGCCACAAACGAAAAGACCCCATGGTTTGGTAAAGTTGTTTAAGGTTGTCCTCACCATACAATTGGGTTCGACCACCTCTCTGATGGCTCCAAGATCATCTCTGATCTGGGTGTAACAACCAAGGAAAGAAGTAACCAACTCATCCTCGAGCATGCGAATGCCCCTCAGTTGATCATGAAGAACCATATTCTGGTTCTCGTTAGAGCTCTGATAAAGCTTACATAGAGATGCCCACATCTCATATGCCCAAGCTTTCCCAGTCAAGTGGGGAATTATGTGATCCCTCACTGAATCACATATCGTCCTCTTTTCTTTGTTATTCATCTTCCTAAACTCTTCTAACAAGATGGGATAAGTAGCAGGATGAAAATCCACAGGAGCCTCAACTGTATCCCATAGTTCGAGGTCCTCCAAGATAAAGGCAATCCTCTCCTTCCAAGGCGACCAATTGCTAGCTCCATCTAGCCTATCCTCCACACACATTTGATATGCTAACATGAATTCCAAACTACACTCCAAATGATGTTCAAATTGCAAAGTAATCTTGCCTCACTCCTGTCAACATAGGTGTGAAAAGAGGCAAGCGAACTCTGACCTCACTCCTAGAAAAATAGGTGTGAAAAGAGGTCGTGAAAGACAACCTCACTCCTTTCCATGAAGGTGTGAAAAGAGCCTGTCAAAACTGTGCACAAACTGCTCTACAATCCTCTAAAAAATTCTTCCAACAAGAAGCCACTAAACACTGTCAATGGTTGTCCACAAAATCTGCCAAGAAGATGTCTATAATAACCCACTCATATGCTATCCAAACTACTCAAAAATCAGCCACCTCATCTTTTATACCATGAATATTTTCCAAGTCCTATCAAGCTTCCAACTAGGTTTGTATTTGACCTCAAGTTGGCTCTAAGTTTCAACTGTCAATGAAGGTTTTGTTGTTTTTTTAGGAAAGCCAACAGTTCATGAACTTCTTGCTGATTTGTTACAGTTACATTCACAATTTTAGGTTCTCTAGCATGTAGTTTTAGTCACCAAGGGTTAGCACATGCATACTAAAATAAATGTAAGACACCTAGAGATATTTACAGTAGAAAATACATTATTTCTACACTCTAACACACATGAAATTTAACATGGGTATTTTTGGTCAACATGACCCTGGATAAAATCCCCTCGGGGAAAACCAGTTTGGAATGTATGTCTATATATGAGGAGAATAGATGGTGGAATACAACAAGTACAAAATATGGATGAAATTGATACAATAGCAGCTTGATCCAAGTTGAAACACAATTCCAAATGAAGCAAGAGCGCCCTAGGATGGTGCGCCCCCTAGAAATGTTGCCAAGACCATTGAAATGGAGCCAGATGCCAACTGGAAGATCTGAACATGAAACCTCTCCACATTACTCTGATATTGAAGTGTAGCCTCCATCTGAAACATACCTTGCTACAATCTGAGGTCTCTAAGTACTCCCCATTGATGATGCACCCCCCTCCTCGAGTGCGCCCTCCTCAGAACTAGAAGCTCTTCAATAAATAAATAGGGCACTAATCCTCCATGAGCCCTCCATGCAAGGAGGCGCCCAAGATTTCCTCTCTCAATGCTTGAAACCTCATCCTCTTTCTCTCTCTGAATCTCTCCAAGTGAACAAATGAGTGAATGGCTTCTCCTTTGCTTCTTGCGCCCTCCTTAAGGAAGCATAAGGAAACCTAAAATTTGGGTGGATGAGATCATCTTATGTCATCCCTAATCAATGGTTGAGATCATCTCATCTAAATATAAACTCAAAACCCACTTTACTTAAGTTTCCATAGTTTCACTTTATGTCTATTAGTTCACCCACTTTGTGAAATAATTGTCAAATTAGGCTTAAATGACCAAATTTCAATTTTGAATTAAATCTCCTAAGTCAAAGGGAAATTAGACATAAAGTACATGGTACAAGGTACAAAGTACTTCCCTAATGTGTTTAGAAGCTGACAAACACAAGGGGACCACTTTCCAAGGTACCCAAATCTCAACAATGCAGGTGTACATGTTTTATTTCAAAAGGATACGTGCAAAATGGTTAGGGGAGATATGGTCTTAATGAAATGAGTATGCATTGGAATATTATACAAGTTGTTAGGGAATGTTGACTGGATGAAACAACATTGTTGTTCCTGAAGATGACTTGACTACAACTCAATTGGTTTGGACTTGGTTTGAGTCGATATAAACTGACTCGATTGTTCTTCATCAAGTCAATCTGACCATGTTATGGCACCAAAGGATGGGACATATTGGTAAAAAAGGAATTCAATCTATGCACAACAAAGGTATGGTCAAAGGTTTTCCTGGTTGTAATTTTGAAGTCGATTTATGTGAATATTGCATATATGGAAAACAAAATCGGGTCAAATTTTCATCTTTAGCTACAAGGGGGAAAATGATTATGGAATTGGTACATAGTGATGTGTTTGCGCATGTATTGGTCCCTTCACTTGGTGGATATCTATATTATGTCTCCTTCATAGATTATTTTTCCAAGAAGACATGGCTATATTTCCCGAGGAAAAAATAGAAGGTTTTTGAGAAGTTCAAAGAGTTTAAATCTCTTATAGAAAAACAAACATATATGAAGATCAAGGTGTTGAGAGATGACAACGGAGGTGAGTTATGTGAAAAGGATTTTGAGCATTTCTTCAAGCAATGTGGCATATCACGCGAAAATACCATATCATATACCCCACAACAAAATGTAGTTGTTGAAATAATGAACAAAAAGTTGATGGAAAAGGAAAGGAGCATGCTCAATGGTGTCGGTATTTCATAAGAATTATAGGCAAAGGCAGTCAACACAAAAAAATATTTGGTAAATAGGTCTCCTTCATCAATGCTAGTCAACTCGACTCCACATGAGGTATGGTTTGGTAAGAATACTTGAATTTCACATCTTAGAGTCTTTGGTTGTGATGCATTTGTGCATGTTCCCAAGGAAAATAGGGACAATATGGAAAATAATGTAGTCAAGAGTATTTTCATCAGATACGAGGATGGAATGAAAGGATATTGGCTATGGGATCCAGTGTTGAGAAAAATATCTTATAGTTGAGATGTGGTACTCAGGGAAGTAGGAGGAAATTCTGGGACTAAAGAAGCTCTAATGGAGAAAGAACCAGAAAAGTTTGTGTTTGAGATGAGGAACAGAGAACATGATTCATATGAGTCCACTGAATCAAGTGAAGAGGTGGAACAATCGACTCTGGTTGTAAGGAGTTATGACCGAGTAAGGAAACTAGTTGAAAGGTATAGTTCACATGATTTTTTTTTTCATTTGTGTTATCTTCCACTAACAAGGATCCCAAGTCAGTCAGGGAGGCATTTGAATCAATAGAGGGTAAAATCTAGAAGGATTCCATGGTCGAAGAAATGGAATCCTTGCATAATAATGAGACATGGGATTTGGATTAAATACCTAATGGAAGGAAAATCCTCAGTAACAAGTGGGTGTTCAATAAAATATTGAATGTAGCAGGTCAAGTCGAGAAGTTCAAAGTTCAACTAGTAAAGAAAGGGTATTCCTAAGTATTTAGGACATGTGCGTTTTACTTTTTACACCATCATGCAAACAAATTTCATCCTATCAAAACACATATTACTTTAGACTAAAAAACCAATATTGTTGTAATCATTAATGCAATTGTTTTAGTTTAGTTCATATAGTTTTCTTTTACTATGCCACTTGTTGCAAAAGCACAATTTAGCATCTTCCACTTGAAATTCACACACCCACTACAAGTTCAGGATAAGGGGGGGAATTTTTCTTGCAACCTACAAAGCCTCCCACTAGTGTTGGGATGAATTATTGGTCTTGTTTCTTCATCGCTTCGCACCCCCACTACATTCACCTTTGAACGTGGAATTCACTAGGATAAACCCTACTTGGATCATCCATACTAGATGTAACCACTCATACCAACCCTCTTGGAGGTGATTCCTCATTAGGAACAATCTCCCATCAGTCAATATTGACATAAAGTATTTCACCACCACCCCCAATGCTATCACCACCACCATCACCCTCAAATATGACCAATTTTCAAGATATGATTTCTATTAATCCCTAGAAAAAACCACATGTAAATCCCTAGATATTGAGTTTTTATATTTCTATTGTTATATTAGTATTGTTGGAAAGACCCTTTAATTGCAATCGTATCGTTTGTCTCTCTTATATATATACCAAAGAGACCTAGTTTTAGGATCATGTCATCTTGTACATCTTTTCTATTGTAAAAGGAGATTTTCCCCTTGAAGAGGATTCACATTCATTATTATCTCTTTATCAAGGCATGGAGTTACTTATGTTTCTCTTTTTGTACTATTTTGGTTGTTACGTGAACAAGATTTGGTATTAGAGTATATGATCCTTAGAGTATATGTTACTTCCACAATGAATGCTTATCATGAGACTTAATTGTGTTGGTATTGTTATCCCCTAGCCTAGGGATAACTAAGAATATTATGTCTCGAGACCCACAGGTCCAAGACATGGAGTACCAAGAGTCATATTGACTTGAACTTGGCTCTGGAGGGCCCATATTTCCTCTTCATCACCTCCATCTTGTCAGCAACAGCAAAATCCATCCCATCGGCCTGGTCCTTCAACA
>JASDQU010246247.1:0-16652 GCA_032191745.1 Picea mariana
GGGATTACATAGCCATTTACAATTGAGTACCAAATGTCTACTCCCAAAGCTGTTAGGTAAGTTTTCACTCTATCACTCCAGTATGCATAATTTCTTCCATCAAATCTTTGAATCCCATTTGAAATGTGATCATGGTCATCCATCTCTGCTTAGGATTTTCCTTCCAGTGATTAAACTATTCTGAAGGCAACCTGTTATGATCCCAATTGTTGATACTGAGAGGGGGGTGAATCAGTATCAAGTACAATTTTAAAACCTTTTTCAAATTATACTTCAACCAAATTATATATTCAATTATATCCAATGAGAAATGAACAATAGTAGAAGAGTTACACCAATACACCACAATACACCATACACAATGTATGAGAAATAACCAATAATTATTGTTCAATGTAAGTAATGACTTCCAAAGGTAGCTACAACCTCCAAATATAAAGGGAGGGATAAGCCTCCAAAATGAAGATACAATCCTCCAATATCAAGAGAGGGTTGACCTCTCCATCCTTGCCCTTTCCTTCCACCCAAATATATATGAGAGATACTAAAACTTTACATTAAATCATCACCATCAACCAACCATCACATAGAACCTAATAATGCTTCCCGAGACTTCTTCAACTTCTGCAATTCTTCACTTCTTAGAATACTCTGATCCTGTAGATAATATAACTCAATGTATTCTTTGAAACTCCTCCAATTTTCACTCCTTGAATCCTCCCCAAAAAGGAGTTATAAAGAAAATGGTAGACCTTCTTCAATTCTGGTTTATTGAGGAGAGCGAACTTGTACTGAATACCCCGCGCTCAATATGTAACATCGGATTCTGAAATTCACACACAAGAAACTAAATCTCGTACTCTTTCCAATGCAATTGGTCTCACTTCATTTGGATTTTCTATGAAGAAGTTATGACTGTTTTACCCAAAACACCTGTTTATGACTAGCTTAAGGACTAGTCAAAAACCCTATCTTCCACAAAGTGTATCTCCAAAATTATAGCAAATAAAGAGCTGAAATTTTACCACAGGTACCTAGACTGTCTTCTCAACACCATACCAATTTAACCATCTGAATCTTTCTAGAAAAAAAGTTACAGCGAAAATGGTAAGATGACCTGTAAATAACATACCTTAGAACACATCACCAAAAGACTTCTTCCTCCCTTGAAATTAGGCCTTCTTTACTTCATATTTCCTTTGAAATTCGACTTGTGTGTATTTAAAATGAATGTATAATGATATGTATTTATACCCTTTATGTCACTTCCTTTTAACATTAGGGCCGACCTGACACTTTCTTATTTTGTAATTATTTTCTTTAATTATCTTCAGGGTCGACCTGTACTTCCTTCTTCAATTCACTTTGTCATCTTAAAAAAATCATTTTTCCTCAACCATGAGTATCCACGTGAAGTTCCACCTACCACCGGAAACAACATGATGTATACTATCCATCCATGGGTGTTGTGTCAGCATGTGCACTGTCCTTCATGTCCAAATACCTTCATCAATCTTGCGGTCCAAAACCAATGACTAGGGTTGACATCAATTACAACAACCAATCTTCCAACAATTTGTTCTTTATAGTGACCTTATTCATCTATATAAAATAAATACATAACCTTAATGTTCCATCCTTCTTCTTTACAAAAATAACTTGGTCTTCCCAAGGTGACATGCTTGGGCATATATACCCCTTCTTCAAAAGTTCTTCTAGTTGCATTTGCAACTCTTTCAATTCTGGTGTGCCCATTCTGTAAGTCGTCTTGGACATTGGGGTAGATCCTAGGACCAAATCGATGGAGAATTCAATGTCTCTCTTTGGTGGGAATCACATGATCTCCTAAAAAACATCTTTAAAATCTCTCAAGACTGGATGGTCTTCAATACTTGCCACTTTATCACTAATAACCTCTTCCACGTGGGTTGCAAAAATTTGACATCCCTTCTTAAAATTGTTTCTCAGCTACATGGCTGAAATTTCTCTAATAGCTACAACTCTCAAAATTCCTTAAATATTTCCTTGTTTCCCTTTCTTGTCAATACAAGTTATTGTATTGTTGTAACAATCTAGGACAACATGGTGTTTTTCCAACCAATCCATGCCAATTACACAATCATATGAACCCAAAGGTATAATGTTCACATCTACCTTTGTGTTGAGTCCATTCATGTCTATCAGACAATATTTAACCAACTCATTGATGTTTCTCATAGCCCCTATGGCTAACTGAACTAACCAAGATTTATTATGCCTACTCCTTTGCAAGTGAAATATTTCAATAATGTTAGACTTTATGTAACTCTGGATAGCTCCATAATCAATTAAAATTGTTATGGGCTAGTTATCAATATTACCTTCCACTTCAATCATGGGGGACTGATACTCTACTTGCTTATTGTCCAAGGCTGCATAATTCCTTGGCATGTTTTCTCCCATGTCTTCCATTGTTTTAGCCTCCTAAATGTTGCGGACATTCCTCATTCTCCCATGTCTTCCACTATTTCAGCCTCTTGAATGTCGTGGACAGTTCTCATTCTCTCATGTCTTCCATTGTTTCAGCCTCCTGAATGTTGTGGACAATCCTCATTCTTTCTCCTTTGTGAGGGCAGTCCCTATACAAGTGATTCCCCTCACATCCCCAACATTGTACAGGTTGTTGCCTTGGCCTTTTCCCAAAATGATCTACTGTCTTGTGTTCACTTTGGGCTGATTGGCCTTGCTGATTTGTTGGCGAGTTATTCTTGAAAAAGGGTGGCTTAAAACCTTTTTTTCTTTGCTCCCTCTTTCCTTTCATCTTGTCATTCCAATTCTTTTGAAAGACTAGCCTCCCTCTGCTCTGCTTATAGAGATGCCTTGCTCTCCTCCAAAGTCCTGGGGTTATCATATTGTATCTTGTCACTATAGAAGGAAGGTAACCCACTAAGAAACCTTTGGATTTTGATCTTCTCATCCTTTATGAACTCCACATACTTCAACAAATCAAAGGACCTCTTCTCGTATTCATCCTTTGTCATGCTTCCCAACTTGAATTCAAAGAAATCTTTCATCTTCCTCTCATAGTAATGCTCATATTTCTCTTGGAAATATCCTTTGAACTACCTCCATGAGATCCACTTCTCATCAAGATGCTTGGCTTGCTTAAGCTGATCCCACCACATGGCTGTCTTTCACTGCAAGTGGTAGGTTGAAATTATTTTTTCTACCCTGGAGAGGTAATCGTGCAGCTGGAAATATTTCTTCATTTCCAACAGCCAATCCTCTACCTCTTCTCCCTTCATGTGCTCACCATTGAAATTTGGTGGCTTGATATTCATGAACTCACCTTGCAAGATGTCTCACAAGTGCCTTCTCCTTTGTCTCATGACAAGAGACACCCTTGGGTTGCTCCCTGGCCCTGAACTAGCATGATATCACATAGTGGATTTCTCTGGGGAATGATGGTGTCTGCTCCTACTCCTTGACTTCCTATCAGTCCCATGCCCATCCCCTTTGCTATGGGATTTGGATGTTTTCACTTGTCTAGCACTAGCTTCTAGCCTGGTGCTAGAGTCTTTCTTGGCTTGCTTCTGCAGCGTGTTCAAAATTTGAAGTATATCTACCTAATCATTCATGATCCTTTCATTATCAACCATGTAACTATGCACTTCTCTATGCAGGCTTCTCATAGTTACATGCTCTTGCCTATCACTTCTTCCATTGAACTCGGTCTTAGGATTCCCCATGCTGACATGCAGACCTCTGAATTCCTCCTCATGACTGCAGGACCCTTGGGAATCTTCCATTGTTGTGGTTCTGATACAGGAAAACAAATCGCCTTCATGAACCTCTAAGCTCTATAGAAAATGTGCATGCAAACAATTTTATGTTAGACAAAAATAAATACATATGCAATTTTGGAAAAGAATGCATAATTTTTTTTGCCCTTTAATGCCACCAATCATCTTCTTTTGAGTCGACTGTAAAATTTTCTACTCAAAATAATTTTCTAGGTTAGGAGATCGATTCTCATCCTTAAGACCTTTCCATTGATTATTTATTTTCTCAATTATGAGTTCCAAGTAGAAAGTTATGGTCTTCAGAAGTTTTGACCATTTTTTTTAACCCTCCATGCCACAGGTGTGCTCTTTCTCTGCCAGCACATTTTTAGATACCCATAACTCAAATTTGGCTCCATGGATAACTTCTACAGTCCATAAGTCTTCCATAGACTGCTCCTTGGCCCAAAATTGAACCCTGAGCTAGGTGCTATACCCTCTAAAAGAAATTTGGTACTAAATTTTACCCTTGATTGTTTTGGTTGTAACTCCCTCATACAAGCTCCATTTGGCGAACAATTTAGCTTACTGAAAAGATCTCTCTAAGCTCTGTAGGTTTAAAAGAAGAAACTTTGTGTCCTATAATGACACACAATTTTGTATGAAATTGGTTTTCTAAAAATGTTGTTTAGGCCCTAAAAATTGCCCCGCAAGACGAAGACCTTCAAAATATGGAATTTTTCGTAGAAAAAATCACTAATTTATTACTGTAACTGTCTTTAGATCCAAACTGTTGATCTCAAAATCAGCATTAATCCTAATAGTTGATCTTCTTGGCCATGCCAAGTTGTTGCTAGACTTCTCTAGGCTTGTCAGAAGTATTCTTCAGAGCCTTCCCATCGGAAAGGTTCAATTTTTGGTTACGCGAATTCCCCAAAATTCGTAGTCTAAAATGCTATCAAACTCTTCCCATCGGAAACCCTCATTCGAAAACACAACTCTCCATGTTCCTCAACCCTTCCAAATTCCGAGCTCCAATAGCCTATCAGGATCGCTCTGTCAGACTCACCCATAAGAAATATTCCTTTGAAACAAGACCTTTCGAAAAACACTTTTTCGAAAGAAGATTTCTGCGAGATGTGACGACTAAGAATGACCATGATTAATCTAACGAATCTCAGTCTTTTGGGTTTCTTCCATTGGGATTCTCTCCTTCAGACTTCAACTCACACCCTGTTTTAGGACTTTTCTGAAACCCAACTTCTGATGAATGACTAGGATTGACCCTTGATACGATGAACGATACTCGTTCATTCGACTTGCACCATCGGACTCCTCCTTTCGGATTCAACCTCACTCCTAACTCCAAAGTTTTTATGAAATCTTTTTCCCAAAGTATTTTTGGGTATGCCTTGCTCCGATCTTCTGTGATTGAATCTCGACTGACAATTCTCCCAGTCAAATTAATTTGTACCATCGATTACTAGACTTCTTGACCATCCACTTTGCAACATGCAACTCGACTTTGCAACATGCAACTCAACACCATGAATCACCTTCTTCAACTGCTTTGAAGCACTGAAACTCGAAAATATGCTCATAATTAAGGAATTTCACCATTTTCCCCCCAAATTTCTCACAAGACGAAATCTACAACCACAAATCTGCTCAATTCATGTTGGCTCCTAGCCCATACAAGCTCAGTGTTGAACCTTGAGCTCTGATACCATTTTGTAATGTTCCCCAGCTTAACTAGGGAACATTACTACGTGGAAAACACATAAAACAAAATTTTTCTTTTGCTAATCAATTCTTGTAGCTTGCCAACTACAATTTAAACACATTTTCGACTATTTTTTATACCCATAATTAAATGCACCTACAACACTCTAAACAAGCATGAATGCAACTGATAAAACATCTATAAAAGAATATAAACCATTATTATTCACAAATTAATTGCACAACCATGAACTCATAAATAACTCAACAAAATAAATAAACACTTATCTTTAAAAGAGAGTCTGTGCAACCAACTGCTTGGAAAGAACGTTCCACCCAACCATAGACTTGTTGTTCCAAATCTCAACAACAAGTCACTCCCGAGCTGGGCTTAGGAATCCACAAAAGAAGGGTGCCTCTTACAGTCCTTTCACAACTCAATATCACACTACCCATTGTATTTCTCCTACAACTATCCCGAATTTCTTTCAACTCTCTCCCTCTTGACCTATCCAACCCAAGGAATGTGCCCTTTCATTGTTCTTAGTCCATCGAGTGTCCCATTTGTTTATCAGGGTCTTTCTGGTGTTGATGAAAAGGAATGGCTATCCTAATATGAACATTTTTGAATCTTTTTGGGCTAAGGAAAAATAGTCGGAATTGTTACCCTATGTTTATAGCCTTTTGCAAAAATATCGATTAATCTTCAAGACATATTTTTTTGAGATTAATATTGTCTTTTATATTGTGTTATGATAAAACAAATACAAATATTTATATCAGAAAATATTAACATGTTTGATGAACAGTTATGAAAATAGAAAATATGAAAGATCACACATATAATCCAAAATGAGACCTCAAAACCATCAAGTGATTTTGTTCATTCAATTTTGGAATACAGCCAAATGCCTTCTTTCATACCCAGAATGGGTAAGGACCAGAAAAATACTTAGAAGTTAAAGGTTACATCATCACAGAGATGAGTGGTGTCTTCTAAGTAAAACCAAGACAATAAATTAACCGTATCAACAAGCCACAATTTGCCAGTGTCTTGAATCTGCCAAAAATTCTTAATTAGCATTGAAAATCAATTCATAAATCCAATAAGAATTTATAGACTATCAGAAACATATGATCAACCTTATAAAGCATGTCAATAATTAATGCTTCTTGGTCCTCCTTATTGCGACCTTCAATAAGACCCTGCTATCGACAAGAAGTTCTTAGCTTTTAAGTATTTCAAAAATGAATGAAGTATTAATGTAATCTCACTCTAGAGCAAGAGCAAACCTTATAACAATTTTTTGCCTCTATTTCTCTCCCTTTGTCTGTCCCTTCAATTCTCCTTTTATTCTCCCAAAAGTAGTTTTGAATATTCTCAACTACTTTTATTTAAGTTACTTAAATAACTTTTAGTTAAATAGGAACAATTCACAATAAAATATTAATAAATAATGATAAGGCTATAATAAATATCAACTAATAGGTGGGGACCCCTAACAACTCTTTCTTTATTTTTCAAAATATCCCCTTGTTCCTCCATAAGAAATGCACCAATATTATCAAAACATCAACATAAACATACATCCCAATCATCTCACATAAAATGTTTCAAAACACACTTGTGACTCCCAAAATTTAAATATATATATAATCTTATATGTCCCAAAAATAAATATGTCAATTTGTTGCTTCATCAAAACTACTATAAAATTTCTCATGTCTAAAATAAACAAGTCTCCAAGCTATCCAAACATAAACTATTGTTCCAAAATAAACAATTGTTGCCTCAATTAAATAAGTCTGTCTGAATAGTGAAATCATCATAAAATAAAAAACATATTTGCCTCTGTCCACTTCCTTGAGACTTGGTTACCTTGGGAACCTCTGAATCTGCATGGATAGATGCTCTACCTTTTGTTGTTGATCCTTTTGGATGCATATCTCCAAAAGATATATGTATGTCCTCAAGTGATCTAGATTATTTTCGAAACGAAATGAAAGCAGAGATATTACAATTAAATACACATAAAAATTGCCAGAAACAAAAAAATACAACAATACATGATTTCTATTAATGAAAGAAATGTACATATATTGTAAAAATATAGAGTGCAAGACTCACTAGAATGGTGGTAGCTTTATCTTTGATAAGAGATGTGATGGCTACGCTCATTCACAAGAATATGATTACAATAAGGCTCTGAAGGCCTTTTTATGATAAACATGAATTCCAAAACCCTAGACATCCAAAAATCTAACCCTTTGAGATGAAGCGTCAAAAACCATATGGGCCCCGTTGGGGTAAGTTAGTACATTAACTTCCCGGGGTCATAACTTTTGCATACGATCTCTGTTTTAGGCATGTGATAGCTCGTTGGAAAGATCTTTTCAAGAACTACGCATTATGTCATCAAACTCTAACTTCATTTACAATTTGACTGTGGTAAGCCAAGAAAACATTGTTTGGAGCCCCAAAACGAACCTGGAATTACAAAAAGATGTACTGACATGAAAACTTCCAAAATATGTCAGTTCGAATAGGTGAGCAGCCACCAATATCCACCTGGATGTTGTGTAGGGATTCAGGACAGCCCCATAAGTGTTGAAACCACAATTACAAATAAATTTCCCCATTATAGAGAAACATGTTGAACTGAAAATTGTCAAGATGAGCCAATTGGAATTTGGAATAGGTGGGTGGCCACCAATATCCACCTGAATCAATCCTCCTCCCTTAGGAAGCAACGATCTCCATTTATTTGAGTGCCCGGGGAAGAGGGGAAAGAATTTTTTGAATCTAAATCTTTATGAGATACATGCCTTGTTGGAGAAGTTGCACTGCTTGGTCTATGGAAGGCTGTCACGAACTTGTTGCTGGCGGGGTTGAATCTGCTCCACCAACCTGTTGTCTATGGGTTTGACGGGGCATTGTGTAGGCACCATTGTAGGTGAAGACACAATACCTACTTTCTCTTCTGTAATTTGCTTTTGTTGGATAGAAGGTGTTGAGGCTGTAGTGGTTGTAGTGGCCTTCTGTGCATCCTTTGAATAAACTGTGAAGAGGATGAATTTTGTAGTATGAGAGATTACCTTGCAGCATTATTTTGGTGGAACAGTAGTCAGAACTATCTTTGGTATCTTGTAGAGTTGACCCCCTAGAGTAATAATGACACTACGTGGTCCAGACTCATAAACATCATGGTGTTTCCACATATATGGTTGGGCCAAAACAACATCACAGACATCAAGAGGGGCAACATCACACACTACCTCATCCTTGAAGGGCTAGATGTTATAGGACAGGAAACATTGTTGGCTGACACAAATATCTCGTCCTTGGTGAAGTCACCTGATGGTATATGGTTGCGGGTGTAGTGTTGTCAACAACCCAAACTATTTGATGACCTCAATTGAGATGAAGTTCTTATGGCTGCCACTATCAACAATGAAATGAAACAGGTTCCCCTTCACCCACATATGTGAATGGAATAGGTGCCCCCCCCCTCTTCAAAATCTAATGGTTCTTCTCGTTGGATTGTTGCAGTTGCGACAGTAGTAGTAGGGTGTGCATCGATGATCTGTTTGTTTTCAATATTCTCTGGATCAGATTCTAAATCAGGGTGCAACTCCTTGTCTTTGACCTCGGCCACCAATCACTGTTTCGAGTGACATTCATTGGTGTTGTGCCAGAGGATTTTGTGGAAGTTGCACCACTTTTCAGTGCCATTCTTTGTCTTTCCTTTATCTTGGATTGGTTGTCAGGAGGCTGTTGGTTAGGGATGTATTTACCATGCTTTGGTTGTTGCGGATGTGCAGACCCAAACTCCATTTCTTCTGGTGCCTAAATTTCTGCTCGATTTTGACAACATATCGATTAGCAAATCTCAATGATGAGATGTTTAGGAAATCCATTTTGGTTTGGATGTACATATGCAGAGCCCCACGGTATTTTAGAACCAGATGTCGCTCGGAGTCTTTGATACCCAACTTGGTGTGCAAGGTATGGAAAGTATTTGTGAACTTTGACATTGTTTGGCTCTTCGCTTGCCGCAGTGTGGTCCATCTCATGTATTGGTCTTCATAGTTATCAACAAGGTAGTATTTTTCCTTGACCACATCCACAAAAAATCCCAAGTGGGCTTGACCCATATATTCCAGATTCCTTTGTGGAACCTTGCTTCCAGTAAGTTTCCCACCAATGATTGACACGGGGGAGAGCCTTGAGGAGTGCGAAGGTGATATTTTCCCTGTCGGAAAAATTGTGAACAGAGAAATAACCTTCTAGCAAATTCAACCATTTTTCTAAGGCATCCGCATCTATCTGACCTTGAAATACAGGACTATCAAAATTAACTTGTACCTTGAAGGGAGAGGTTCCTCCAAATTGGCCACTTGATGAAGATATGCATGTTGCTATCGACATGAGTTGAAGGATGTGGGAAAAATTCTCCATCATTTCGTCCCTCTGTCGCGTGAGAGCTTGCTCAAGCAACATGTTAATAGAATCTTTTGCTCCGTCGTTTTTCTTTTCTGCTGCCATAGAGGGTTTCTTGGGTGTGCAAGAGTGATTGTCCTCAAGAGAGACAAGCTCAAGACCCAACTTGCTATACTCGAACCTTGTCGGGGACATGCACTGAAAAAATGATCAAGAGAATCCTGCTCTGATACCACTGATCCATATTATTTTCAGAATGAAATTACAATCGAGATATTACAATGAAATACACATAAAAATTTCCAGAAACAGAGAAATACAACAATACATTATTTCTATTAATGAAAGAAATGTACAAAGACTGTAAAAATACAGAGTGCAAGACTTGCTAGAATGGTGGCAGCTTTATCTTTGAGAAGAGATGTGACAGCTACGCTCATTCGAAAGAAGATGATTACAATGAGGTTTTTAAGGCATTTTTATGATAAATATGAATTCCCAAAACCCTAGACATACAAAGACCTAAAACCTAGGAGATGAAGCGCCAAAAGTCATGTGGGCCTGGTTGGGGTAAGTTGGTACATTAACTTCCCGGGGTAGTAACTTTTGCATACGATCTTCATTTTAGGCATGTGATAGCCCGTTGGAAAGGTCTTCTCAAGAAATGCACCTTATGCGATCAAACTGACTTTGTCTATAGTTTGACTGTGGCAAGATAAGAAAACATTGTTTAGAGCCCTGAAATGACCCTGGAAGTACAAAAAGATGTACTGACATGAAAACTTCCAAAATAAACCCGTTGGAATAGGTGGGCGGCCACCAATATCCACCTAGATGTTGTGTAGGGATTCATGACAACCCCGTAAGTGCATAACCCACAATTACAAAGAAATGTCCCCATTACAGAGACACTTGTTGAACTGAAAACTGTTAAGATGAGCCAGTTGGAATTTGGAATAGGTGGGTGGCCACCAATATCCACCTGGATCATCAAGTTGTGCGTGCTGGGAGTGAGAAGTAACTGAGTGTGAGGATGTAACAGATTGGTTGGACTCAACAGAATGTGCAGGTCATTTTCCTTTGCTAGGCTCTGGTTCTTAGACTTTTGAATTTAGTTTTTTAAGTGGTTGGGTTGAATGAGCATAAGAATTTATTGATTCAATGTGTTTGGAAGACCATTTAGGTGGAGGAGGAGGTAATGACAATGAGGTTGTGGGCCATCCATGAGATTGGAATTGAGGATGATTTAAAACATCATCCCAACCATCATTGGCTGGGATTTTTGGCTACAAAGACACATGCAGTTGTACTGGTATGCCAGAAATGCTATGGCGAGGTTTCAAAGGTGGTTTTTCAATTGTAGTACGAGGTTGAATGGCTATTTGTCTAGCTATATTTAGGAATCACGTCTGCAAGATTGGTTAAAATATTCAGGACAACCCCGTAAGTGCAGAACCCACAATTACAAATAAATGTCCCCATTACAGAGAAACTTGTTGAACTGAAAACTGTTAAGATGAACTAGTTGCAATTTGGAATAGGTGAGTGGCCACCAATATCCACCTAGATCATCAAGTTGTGTGTGCTAGGAGTGAGAAGTAACTGAGTGTGAGGATGTAACAAATTGGTTGGACTCAACAGAATGTGCAGGTCATTTTCCTTTGCTAGGCTCTAGTTCTTAGACTTTGGAATTTATTTTTTTAAGTGGTTGGGTTGAATGAGCATGAGAATTTATTGATTCAATGTATTTGGAAAACCATTTAGGTGGAGGAGGAGGTAATGGCAATGAGGTTGTGGGCCATCCATGAGATTGGAATTGAGGATGATTTACAACATCATCCCAATCATCATTGGTTGGGATTTTTGGCTACAAAGACACATGCAGTTGTACTAGTATGCCAGAAATGCTATGGCGAGGTTGCAAAGGTGTTTTTTCAAGTGTAGTATGAGGTTGAATGGCTATTTGTCTAGCTATATTTAGGAATCATGTCTGCAAGATTGGTTAAAATATTCATAATCAATGTCAAAGTGACTGGAAAAACAAAGTCTTTTGCTTCCCCCTTGCCAAAAATCATTTGTCCTTCTTCCTCTGCCTCTTTTTCATCTGCCATGGCTGCCTCTACTAAAAATATCAGCTATATAAAGTGTAAGCTAAATCAGAGTATGCATATTATAACAAGAGAAACATCAAATACCATTTGCATAAACATAATTTAGAAATAGTTATGTCTTGATAGCAAGCAATATCCACCCGGATCATCAAGTTTTGTGTGTTAGGAGTGAGAAGTAACTGAGTGTGAGGATGTTATAGATTGGTCAGACTCAACATAGTGTGCAGGTCGTTTTCCTTTGCTAGGCTCTAGTACTTAGAATTTGGAATTTAGTTTTTTTAGTGGTTGGGTTGAATGAACATGAAAAGTTATTGATTCAATGTGTTTGGAAAGTCATATAGGTGGAGGAGGAGGTAATGGCAATGAGGTTGTGGGCCATCCATGAGCTTGGAATTGAGGATGATTTACAAAATCATCCTAACCATCATTGGCTAGAATTTTCGGCTGCAAAGACACATGTGGTTGTACTGGTATGCCAGAAATGCTATGGCAAGGTTGCAAAGGTGGTATTTCAAGTGTAGGATGAGGTTGAATGACTCTTTGTCTAGCTATATTTAGGAAACATGTCTGTAAGAGATGGTTAAAATATTCATAATCAACGTCAAAGTGAATGAAAAAAACAAAGTCTCTTGTTTTCCCCTTGCCAAAAATCATTTGTCCTTCTTCCTCTGCCTTTGTTTCCTCTGCCATGGCTGCCTTTATTGAAAATCTCATCTATATAAAGTGTAAAGATAAATTAGAGTATGCATATAATAACAAGTGAAACATCAAATACCATTTTCATAAACATAGTTTAGAAATAGTTATGTCTTGATAGCAAGCAAGCATGCATACAACCTTGTTGTCAAGACATTATTTAAGAACATGGAAATTCCAATGTAATTTGGGAATGTGAAGGGCTTTTAGTGCATGGAAAGTGAAATAAATGACAAGGAGAGAAATGTCACATGTTCAAAACAATAACACAATAACACATCAATCATCAACCTTGATTTCTTCATAACCCTTTGTAACCCTCAGACAACATCTACGAATAGGATGTATGTAACATGGAGGACCCTTTGAAGTTTTCATGAGCATAACTTTTTCTTTTGTGCAATAAAACTTATAATCGGATTGAAGAAGAAATCAATAACACTATGAAATGTATAAGAGATTGTTTTAGTAGAGAAGTAACCTTTAATCTATGGAATAATGAAAATAAACAACCATGTTTTCTCCCCAGGGGGTCCCACCTATAGTTAAATATTTGTATATCATAGATAAATAAAATTTTAAAATTATGCCTTGCAACTATTTGCAGATTCATGGCATGTTTGCGAGTTTACGAGTCAACATCTGGCATAGGTAGTTAGGAATATCTCAAATGGGAACTCGAGGGAACTCATTTCTAGGAAAAACTACGAACAACACAACAAAAACCACTTACTGATACAGTGAAACTCACCCAAGAGTTCACTCTTTAGGCCTGACAACCTGGTTCTTCATTTTCTAGCTCCAAAATGCTCAAAAAACGCTCCATCATGCTCCATAAATGCTCTAGCCTTGTTGTTCTAGCTCCTAAGCTCTTCTCCCATCTTCTCTACTTGTTGTTCCTGTAAAAACTGAATGTGAAAATTGTTTGCTGCTACCCCTACAAATTTCCTCTCTTTCCCCAAGATAGTTGACTACTCAGTCTTCCCAATGTTGATTATACCTCAACCCCATGCTCTCCAATAACTATGGGATATGACTCTCACACCCACCCTATGACATGTATTCAATGATTGGGCTCTCATACACTCAACCAAAAAATAACGTTTTCCCCAAATGATAACAAAATTCGGAAACGTTGGTTTGGATTAATACCCATAATTATTTCCCTTTGGACCCCTCTTGGACACTCTCTAGGCATCGCCCTCTCTTGTGGATTAATGAACCCCCATATCTATCCATATCCTAATAGCTGGTATTACATTATATTTATTTACAATTTGGAAAATACATTTTGCATATTACGTCACTTGGTTGTAGCCACATTTGTATCTACATTATGCATTAATTAAATCGAGGATTATAGTGGGGATGTTACAAGAAGCCCTTTCAAAGTGGAGACACATGCAATTCGGTATGCCATGGGAGCCATTTTGATGCAAGGAGGAAGGCCGATATGCTATCATTATGAAATATTTTATGGGGTAGTTCTCAACTACCCTACGTATGACAAGGAACTATATGCCTTGGTTCAAGTTGTCAAGAAGTGGAAGCACTATCTGTTGGGAAAGGAGACCATCATCCCCATAGATCACCAACCGCTATAGTATTTGCAGGCCCAAAGTAAGCTACAACAAACTAGGAATCACAAGTGGATGGGGTTTTTGCAACAATTTCATCTATTCATTAAGTATAAGAAGGGCAATGCAAAAAGTTGGCAGACATGCTTTCACGACAACCCACATCTACAATTACAACTTTGGAAACTCTGATGCACATGAATCCTTTTACCCATGATGCATACAAA
This sequence comes from Picea mariana, assembly GCA_032191745.1. Classification (NCBI taxonomy): domain Eukaryota; kingdom Viridiplantae; phylum Streptophyta; class Pinopsida; order Pinales; family Pinaceae; genus Picea; species Picea mariana. Next base: position 14,536 of record JASDQU010246247.1, read on the forward strand.
GAGGCATATAGAGAAGATGAGGACTTCAAGGAGGTGTTTTAGCAGCTACAAGACCAAATTCATATAGAAGAAGGTGACAACAAGGCTGACTATGATTTCTAGAATGGTTTACTCTACAAGCTCAACATGCTTTCTATTCTTAAAGGTGAACGATTACATCTTATCAGAGAGGTTCACACCTCTAAGGTTGCATGACATTTTAGTGTTGGGAAGACAATTTCCAACTTACAGAAGTATGTGTATTGACCCAGAATGCAAGAAGATGTAGCACGGTATATTAGAGGATGTATACTTTGTTGTACCAACAAGCCCAACAACAGGAATAAAGGTCTATACCATCCCTTACTTGTACCCACTCAACCTTGGGAAAGCATTTCCATGGATTTTTTGGGAGGGTTACCAACAACCTGGAAGGGACATGACTATTATTTGTGGCAGTTAACAGGTTCAACAAGATGTGCATTCTCATGCCTTGTAAAAAGACCATCAACAAAGAAGAAGCAACAAACAAGTTCTTTGAATAGGATTGGGTGCACTTTCGGATACCAAGGAGCATCATCTCAGACAGAGATACCAGATTTCTTAGTGCATTTTGGACTACATTATGGGAGAAGATGGACACTAAGTTGAAGAGATCTACGACCTTCCATCCACAGACAGATGGGAAGAGAGAAGTACTCGATAGGAATTTGGTGCAACTTTTGAGGGGTTATAATTAGAAGCATTTGAAGACCTGAGATGAAAATACGATCTATATACAACACTCTTATAACATGGTAGTCCACACTTCTATTGGTAAGTCGCCTTTTGAAACTGTTTTGGATATTTTCCACCTTCACCCTTAGATGTTGTATATGGACAATAAGGAGGAGTGAGGGAGGACCTAACAAGAGATGCATTAAATGTGATTCTACTTGCCATGATGCTTTGACTTGAGATCCTTGGAGGGAGTACTTGTCTATCTTTGCAGGACCTTGTTGATGGACATTTTGGAGGAATAAGCCTAGGTTGGGCCTTCATTGGGGCAGGAAACCCACCGGTTGGATTCCATCGCCCAAACCTTGGGACAGTTCAAGAGAGGAACGTTGGCTTTGGAGGCAAAGGAAGAGACCTTGGAGGATCTCACCTAGCCTTTGCAAGCCCAACGATTTGCCTTTGGAGGATAAAATATCATCTTTGAGGCCTTGACGTCACCCTAGGGCTAGGGTTTTGGTGGCGATGGTGGTGTTTGATGGACACTTGGAACTTTGATGAGGGAGATCCCTTGTACCTTGGAGAGAATACCCCAATGCATAAAGGGAAGGACTTTTGATGCCCAACGATTTCATCCTCAAGCTCAATGAATTGCCAAAGTGACCAAGACGTCACCCTAGAAGGGGTTTACATCACAATTTTAGGGTTTTCCTCATGTGCAAATTAAAATTATTTTGTAAAGGGGGAAAGTAAAGGGGATTAGCCTCCTTACTTTTTGGTTTACCCTATCTTTATGTGGACAGACACTTTCTAGGAGTTTTGTATAAATAAGAATCATTTTCATTTCATTTTGACATAACTCACTCTCTCTTGAGTGAGAGATACTTGGCTGAAATTTTCACCCCTCTTGGGAAACTCTCTTTGATGTTATTTGGATGTTTAAAACTTGTATTGTGGAGATAAAGTGGTGCACCATCTCTCTTGATGCTTGTTCATGCATGTGTGGTGGAATATTCTTGGTAAGGAAGAGTTTATCTTGTTAATCTTTGGACTGGGTAATGAATTTATGCTTTGTATTGTTTCTTGCTTGGTTGCAAGGTTGATCTGTTTTAATTCTTGGAGGAGCATAAGGGAATACACCCTCCACTAGGATTTATCACTATTGTCTTGGATAGGCTATTTTGCAAAGGTTGCTAGGAGGAGTAAAAGGGATTACCTCCTAGATTTACCTTGCTAGGTTTTGCATGCTCTAGGAAGTAAAAGGGATTACACCCCTAGAGAAGTTGCAAACCCTGGATCTTATACAAGAGATTCCATAACCCAATATATAAAGCAACAATCTAAGTTGCATTGGAGACACAATATTCTTACATTGGAATACATGAATTTACGAGATATTGCAATTGTTCAAGTTGGATTATTTT
>JASDQU010246248.1:0-16498 GCA_032191745.1 Picea mariana
ATGACAGGAGACACTATTGAATAACACAAAGATTTCATCCCTGGCGAATCCACTCAATGTTGTATGCCTGCAAGTGTGGTGTTGTTGGAAATTCCAATTGTTTGACGACCTTTGTTGAGATGAGGTTCTTTTGGATTCCGTTATCAACCATGAAATGAAATGGGGTCCCCTTTAACCACATATATGAATGGAAGAGGCACCCTCCCTCTTCAGGATTTGTTGGTTCTTCTGGTTGGATCATTGTGGTTGCGAAAATGGCAGTGGGGTTTGTGTCAATGATATGTCTCCTTCCATTATTTTTCGAATCAAATTTTCAATCAGGGTTTGACTCTTTTTCTTTGATCTTGATCACCAATGATTGTTTTGAGAGACATTCATCAATGTTGTGCCAGGGGATTTTGTGTAAATTGCACCACTTTCCAGTGTCCTTCTTTGTCTTTCCATTACCCCTCTTTTCCTGTGGCTTGGACTGATTTTCTGGAGGCTGGTTGTTAGGGTCATCTTTACCATACTTTGGTTGTTGTGGATTTGTATAATCGAACTCTCGTTTGTTCTGGTGCTTAAATTTCTTCTCAATTTTGATAATATATCGATAAGCAACTCCCAACGATGATATGTCCAAAAACTCCATTTCAGTTGGATGTACATGTGTAGAGCCCCACAATATTTCAGAACCAAATGTCACTAAGAATCTTTGATACCCAACTTGGTGCACAAGGTATGGAAGGTATTGGTGACCTCCAACACTGCTTGGCCCCTCTCTTGACACAACGTGGTCCATCTCATGTACCGGTCCTCATAGTTTCNTGATGACATCTACGAAAGATTCCCAAGTGGGTTCAACCTCGAAAATTCTAAAATCCTCTGTGGAAATTTTCTCACAGTAAGTTTCCCACTAATTTTTGACATGGGGGATATCCTTAAGGAGCACGAAGGTGATCTTTTCCCCGTCGGAGAAATTTTGCATAGAGAAATAACCTTCTAGTAGATTTAACCATTTTTCCATAGCATCCACATCTATTTGACCTTCAAATACGAGAATATCAAAATTAAATTGTACCTTGAAAAGAGAGATGCCTCCAAAGTGGCTTCTTGATGAAGATACATCCTCTGTCATTGGCGGGCGTCGAAGGATTTGGGAAAAACTCTCCATCATCCGTCCCTTTGTCGCGTGAGAGCTTGCTCTAGCAACATATTAATAGAATCTTCTACTCCGTCGTTTCTCTTTTCTTCTGCCATGGAGGGTTTCTTGGGCATGCAAGAGAGATTGTACTCAAGAGATACAAGTAAGAGACCCAAATTTTTATACTTGGACCTCGTCGGGGACATGCATTGAAAAAAATAACCAAGAGTAGCCTGCTCTGATACCAATGATCCATATTATTTTGAGCATGAAATGAGAGCAACTATATAACAAATAAAGATACAGAGATATTTCAAGAGAGACAATAATATAACAAAGATATATTAGATATATAACAAGAGGCACATATATACAATTATACACAATTTCTATTAATGAGCGAAATGTACATAACTGTAAATACAAAGTGAATGAACTCGCTAGAATGGTGGAAACTTATCTTCAAGAAGAGATGTGATGGCTACACTTATTCACAAGAAGATGATGATGTTTACAATGAGTCTCCAAAGGCCTTTTTAACATAATGAAAATCGAAAACCCTAACCTCAGAAGATGAAAGGCCAAAAGGTTTACAGGCCCCAATGGTGGTAGTTGATACGTCAACTTCCCGAGGGCGTAACTTTTGCATACAATCTCCATTTGGGGCGTTCAATACCTCGTCGGAAAGGTCTATCCGAGAAGTAAAAATTCTATCAAGGGATAGAGTATTCCTTTGAAATCCTTAGCCTCCCAAAATTCCAAAAAATGTCATTTAGGGATTCAAAACGACCCTGAAAATTTGGGACTCGAAAAACTGTAAAAAACTGTCAAAATGGAAAACTGTTTTTTGAGCCAATGGAATAGGTGGGTGGCCACCGATATCCATCTGGATCAATTTATGAGAGTGATCAATGATGTGTTCCAACCCTACATAGATGATTTTATTATTGTCTATATAGATGATATATCGATCTTTAGTCGAAATTGGGAAGATCATATAAAGCATGTCAAGATAGTCTTTGAACTCTTGAAGAAGGAGAAGTTGTATATCAAGTTAATCTAAATGTGAATTTGGTAAAACTTCTCTGGTTTATCTGGGATATATTGTAGGGAATGGTTAGTTAAAGATAGATCCTGCAAAGGTAGAAGTCATTGTAAAATGGCCTAAGCCAACTATTGCCACTGAAGTCAGGAGCTTCTTAGGAGTAGTACAGTACTGGAGAAAATTCATTGCTAATTTATCATACATAGAAACACCTCTACTTGCATTAACAAGTTTTAAGCAGGTCTTTCAATGGGGAGGCAAGCAACAAAAATCCTTCGAGACATTGAAGGAAAATATGAGCACTGCACCAGTTTTGGCTTTGCTAGATCTAAAAAAACCATTTGAAATTCAAAACGATGCAAGAAGATATGCCATGGGTGCAGTATTGATGCAATGAGGTAAACCTATATTCTATCATTCTGAGACTTTCACTCAAGATGTGATTAAATATCCAAAATATGACAAGGAATTGTATGCGTTGGTACAAAGTGTAAGGAAATGGAAGCATTAATTAATGGGAAAGGAGACAATAATTCATATCGATCATTGACCATTACAATATTTGCAGTCACATACCAATCTACAACAGTCACAACACTTCAGGTGGATGGGTTTTCTACAACAGTTTCATTTGGTAATCAAGTATAAGAAGGGTGTTCATAACAAGGTTGCAGATATGTTGTCAAGACCATTAATTAATGCATCTACAATACTTAGGTATAGTCTTTTAGCACATGAAAGTTATGCATAACAATATGCTAGGGATGATGATTTTAAATAAGTATATGATGCTTTAACTCGGGACAATCAACAATCATATTATTATATGCATGACAATTTTTTATATCATATTGGAAAATTATGTATACCAAGAGATGAAAGAGTGAACATCATCAAAGAAGCGCCCACCTCTCTCATATTTGGTCATTTTGGGGTTGGTAAGATCATTGCAAAGTTACAAAGGTATTGTTATTGGCCTCAGATGAACGAGACAATTTCCAAGTATATTAAAGGGTTATGTGTGCCACAAGTAAACCTATCAAAAAAACGCTAGGATCATATACACGAGTTCCAGCGCCTTCTTAACCATGGGAAAGTATCTCCATGGACTTTGTAGGGGGATTTCCAATGTCCATGACAGGTCGTGATTATCTATATGTCGTAGTGGACAGATTCAACAAGATGTGTATTCTAATGCCATGAAAGAAACATGTGACGATTGAACAAAAAACACAAATGTTCTTCGCTAATGTATGGGTTCATTTTGGACTTCCTACATCTATAATATTAGATTGAGACTCTCACTTTTGGGGAAAGTTTTGGTCTCATTTATGGGAACTGATGGACACTAAATTTAAGAAGAGCACAACTTTTCATCCATGGATAGATGGATAGATAGAGGTGGTGAACAAAATAATGGTACATCTACTTCGAGGATACTGCAACAAACATCCTAAATGATGGGATGAACAATTACCTTATATACAACATAACTAAAATCATGCCATGAATTTGTCTACTCATAAAACTCCTTTTGAAGTATGTTTGGGGTACTTTGCTAAGACACCTATGGAATCTATTTTTGGAGAAGCAGGTAAAGAAGATGGAAAAGATGATACAAATAAAGCTAAAAGGCTCATTCAAAAGATTCAACGGGTACATCAAGAAATACAAGAAAAATTGGAGAAGATCCAAGCCAAGTACAAGGCAAGGCACGAAAAACATCGGGTTGATCATCAGTTTGAATTCGATGATTGAGTATGGTTGCATATCAACAAAGATGTAATAAAAGGAGAAGGTAAAAAGCTAAAACCAATCCAATATGGCCCATTAAAAATCTTGGAAAAGATTGGTACTAATGCCTTTCGTTTAGATCTACCAACCTACATGCAAATGTATTCAGTCATAAATGTTGAGAATTTGAAGCTTTATAAGCCTCCTATGATTATGGGTGAAAATGCAAGTATTCAGGTTCCAACAGTTGATGATTTTGCTCCAAAATATTTGGACGAGCTACAGGAATATGTCATTCTCAACATAAGAATTAGAAATTCACAGGGAGGTGATGTGGAATATCTTTGAGTTGGTCTTAAAGGGGTAAAACCAAGTAAAGAAAAATGATGGAGATCAAAAGGGTGAGGGAAATATACCCTCAGTTAGTTGCTGAGTGAATAAAAAAAATTGATGGTCCAAAAGTCATCCAATGGGGAGGAATGATCTAGGAGGATCCGAGAATTCCCACAGAGGTCCAGAAATATCTGGAGCATCCACAAAGGTCTAGAATGGTTCAATAATGCTCAAAATTTGACCGTCCCAAATTCTCTTGAAAACTCCATCAATGCGTAGAGCTCGGTGATAGCTTTTCAACAACACAAATTTTACCTCGAACAAAGTTCGTATGCAAAATTTATGAGTGGTCAAATTTCAATCAAACCTGACAAAAAGTCAAAAGTTAAAGTCAAAGATGATGTCAGCATGACATCTGATGACGTCAACAGGGTGACACATGGCACATGATTATTGGTAGCTCACTGAGAAGGTACCATCCAAGTGGTCCAATAATAGGTTGAAAAGTGGCAAGGTTAAGCCAATGAGAGGTCGCCACATGGTGACCTTCCATTGGAATATAATGGTTAGAGTTATTTAAAATATATGGAGTTAGCACGGGTTGAACCCGCAACCTCCATAAATTCCCAAAGACTTAACATATCCCCCACTACGAACGCGTTGTTAGATAAAACAGGACTGCGGAGCAATAAAATAAAACAAATGCGGAAACAAAACACAGAAGATACACAATACAATAGAGACATAGATTTACGTGGTTCACCCAGTGTGGGCTACGTCCACCAGAGAAATTGCCAGGTCCTTCCTTTATTATTATCCAACAAATGAAGGGATACAACCTACAAAAAAACCCGCTGTAACTTCCTCTTATTTCTCTCACAGTCTCATCTCTCAGAATACAATACTCGCAATCATGCATAGTCGCAATACACTTCCCTCATAACAGAGGGTTTCCTTCTAGGGAAAAAAACCCTAACATAATTTCTACCATTAGATCTGCGACCTTATAATGAATGGTCCAGATTTACAATGAAATTACAATATACTTTTACAAGGCAATTTTTCCTTCGAGGGCTTCACCCACGAACCCCCCAGCCCGGGGGATAGGCCCCTCGGACCCTGCAGAGGGGGTACCCCCCCCTCTGCACTCCCCCGTGTGAAAGAGTGTACATAATTTTGGGGTGTAAAGTCTTCATGGGGTATAAACATGACTGAAAAACACAAGACCTCTGAGTCAGGAAGATAATCAGGCTCCACAACCAACACATGCCATACAATGAGACTCAATAGATTAATGTCAAGTAATATATTTGAATTAATGTTAAAGTTCAATTGGGTGGCTAAAGGGACAAGGGCCCAAGCCCTCGACCCTAGCCTGTGGTTATTAATCTATTGCATAGGACCAACGCCACAGTTCACATAGAGGTTAACATATATATTCCACCATAACCATATTACGTATGGTTGTAACCATATAAAAATAAACCACAGAATATGCCAAGGGTCGTAGAGAATAGAAACCTTGACCTACCACTTATTATGCCACAATTATAAGAAATGAACCATACATATGGTTTGTTAAAACAAACCAACTAACCTATAGTTGAATCCTGCCATGAAATTCAAGATTTGGTTAAGATCCCACACCCTATTTCATGGGTGGGCAGACCAAGGCTGAGACACCATTAATGTATAGTTTAGTCTCGTAACTCATGCCCAAGGGTACCAAAGTTGTGAGGCTACACTGTAAAGTGTGCCAAATGGTTATTTGACGAAACTTCAAGAAATTTTCACTCATTTTGCATGATTTTTCACTAGGAATCCAACGGTACACTGTATTTCTACATTTGAGCAACATGTAAAAAGGTAATTGTAAAACACAAGTATTTGAGCATTAATGAAAGAAGGTTGAAGTGGACCTGGAGGGGTATCCCAAATTGGGTGAACTCCGTTTTTTTCCAACTTGTGTATGTGATTTCATTATTGTTGTTCATTTCAATCTCAATTATTTTGCAAGTTATTTTAACATTAAATTGGATTTGGTTAGATAAGTTCTTCACATGTAATTTGCATACAATCAAGTGATCATTTTATTTCGAAGATCAAGGAGATGTTTTTATGCATTAAAATATTAATAAGCATCTAAGAATTTTTCAGATCTATGTATCATCTTGTCCATCTTCTTTACCTGCTTCTCCAAAAACAAATTCCATAGGTGATTTATGAAAGTACCCCAAACATACTTCAAAATGAGTTTTCTAAGTAGACGAATGCATGTCATGATTATAGGCATGCTGTATATAAGGAAACCATTCATCCCATAACTTAGGATGCTTGCTGCAATATCCTCGAAGTGGATGTACCCGTTTTATTTTTAGCACCTCTATCTGTCCATCTATTTGCGGATGGAAAGTTGTGCTCTTCTTCAACTTAGTGTCCATTTTCTCCCATAAATGAGACCAAAAATTCCCCAAAAAGAGAGAGTCTCGATCTGATATAATAGATGTAGGATGTACAAAATGAACCCATACATTAGTAAAGAACACATGTGTTTTCTGTTCAGTTGTGACCTATTTCTTGCATGGCATCAAAATACACATCTTAATGAACTTGTCCACCATGACATATAGATAATCATGACCTGTCTTGGACATCGACAAATTGCCCACAAAATCCATGGAGATACTTTCCCATGGTTGAGAAGGTATTGGAAGTGGCGTATATAACCCTAACTTTGTGTTGCTAGGATTGCTTGTGGCACACATAACACACCCTTTGATATACTTGGAAAATATATCATTCATCTGAGGCCAATAACAATACCTTTATAACTGTGCTACTATCTTACCAACCCAAAAATGACCAGAGATGAGAGATGTATGAGATTCTCTAAGTACATTTACTCTTTCATCCCTGGGTATACATAGCTTCCCAAAATGATATAACAAATTTTCATGAACATATTAATCTAACTGTTGATTGTCGTGAGTTAATGCCTCATATACATCCTTAAAATCTTCATCCTTAGCATATTGTTCAACATAACTTTCATGAGCTAAAGGATTATACCTTAGTATTACAAATGCATTAATGAATGACCTAGACAACATATCTACAACCTTGTTATGGATACCTTTCTTATACTTGATTACCAAATGAAATTGTTGTAAGAAACCCATCCATTTGAAGTGTCGTGACTCTTGTAGCTTGGTCTGTGACTGCAAATACTGTAATGGTTGATGATCTATGTGAATTATTGTCTCCTTTCCCATTAAGTAATGCTTCAATTTCTTTACACTTTGTACCAAAGCATACAATTCCTTATCATATGTTGGATAGTTAATCACAACTTGAGTGAAATTCTCAGAATGATAACATATAGGTTTACCTTGTTTCATCAAGACTGCACCAATGGCATATCAACTTGCATTGGTTTGATTCTCAAATGGTTGTTGTAGATATGGCAGAGACAAAACTAGTGCAATGCTTATCTTTTCCTTCAATGTCTAGAAGGATTTTTGTTGCTTTCCTCCCCATTGAAATACCTGATTAACACTTTTTAATGCATGTAGAGGTGCTTCTATGTATGAGAAATTAGCAATGAATTTTCTCCAGTATTGTACTGCTCCTAAGAATCTCCTGACTTCGATGGCAGTAGTTGGCTTGGGCCATTTTACAATGACTTCTACCTTTACGAGATCTATCTTTAGCTTACCATTCCCTACAATGTATCCCAAATATACCAGAGAGAAGTTTTTACAAATTCACATTTAGATAATATACAACTTCTCCTTCTTCAAGAGTTTTAAGACTATCTTGACATGCTTTATATGATCTTCCCATATTCGACTAAAGATCAATATATCATCTAAGTAGACAATAAAAAATCATCTATGTAAGGCTTGAACACATCATTCATTACCCTCATAAACATCACAAGTGTGTTACATAACCCAAATGGCATAACCAACCATTCAAACAAGCCTTGCTTGGTCTCAAAAGCAATTTTCCATGTCACCTTCTGCAATTTTGATATGATGGTAACCATTTCTAAAATCCAACTTAGTGAAATACACAACATTCTTTAATTGATAAAAAAAGTCATCAATTCTGGGAAGAGGATAATGGTTCTTTACCGTAATCTTGTTCAGTGCTCAGAAATCAATACACATCCTCCACGTGCCATCTTTTTTGGAGAGGAGCTTGCCCTAATAATTCCTTTATTGATAAACTCCTAAAATTGCTTCTTAATTTAGCATTCTCGATCACTTGTGACTTGTACATTCAAATGTTCGAAAGAGGAGCATCTTGCTGAAATTTATTTCATGTTCTACCTCCCTTTTAGGAGGAAACCCTGAAGGTTCCTGAAAAAACTCATCATAATTAGATATGATTTTTGTTAGCACTAGAAGTCACCTCCTAATTTCAGGGAAGGTAAGCACGGTACCCATCAGTTTGTATGTCACAATGAATAAATTTAAGGGGGGTCGAATGGGCGCAAACTCAAGATGATATCGTTCTAACTCAGAAAACTGGACCAGCATGCACAAGCAGGTGAGGTCTTGATTCAACTTCAGTTAGTAAGTTGGAGTAAAGGTGAGTAGGAGGAAGACTTTGGTGAGAAAAATGTAGAGGTCTTTCGTGAACATCATGTCTTCCGACAACCTAAGGAAGAAAAACTTAAACACAAGATTCTATTGGATTCAAATTTCAAGGAAACTGAAAGAAATCATAACAACATTACAATCAAACATTCATCATAAAACAATCACAACAATTCGTCTGAATCAGTCATTCATGAACTCTCTCAGTATCAGAGGAAAATAAGATGGAGTAAGAAAGCTGACTTAGATTAAACAATAAGTCTCAAATTCTGTTACATAACCAAAAAACCAGAAGCTTCATTAAAAGTTTACAATACAGGAGCCTAGCTCAACATCGACCATAACAAAATATAGAAACTGAGTATATATACTCAGAACTGCTGCAACTACCAGGAGCGTGATCAAGCCCCTGCATTCAAATATTCTAGTTAGTGCCCGCTCTGTCAAACTGTGCATGCCTTCTCATGCCAGATGTGAGATAAGCACAATTATGCGTTTTACAGGAAAATCCATCTAGGAGGAAGCTTCGGGTGGACAGTCCGCCTTCATGGCTGATCTCTGCAACGCTTCCATTTATGGGATAAGATGAGGTCTCAACTGCTACCCTTATCTTCAATAAATTCCTTCATTGGGATCAGGATGAGGCATGACACCCATGAATGGTGCCCACGACTTCTTTGAGTCAATCCTGATGCCTCAAGGCCCTGCAAGTCTTCTTCTGTGACCAATACGAACGTTTTCGGAAACTCGAGCTTCAGGCGCTAGCTCCTTCTTCATCACTCCTTTGTGCTTGTGACCTCGGGCCATGACCTGACACTTATCCCATATGACGCTTTGGGATTTCACGCTTTGGGATATTTCACATTACTTGACTACAAATTCCCTGATGCCCAAATGACGACATTGCTCCTATCAGATCGACGGTCGGATATGCTATGCATCCGATGGCCGTGATTGCTTCCTTGAAAACCCAAGTCACTAATCATGCACTGGGTGCTTACCTTTATTCTTGGGCCCACCTCCTATGTGACCTCATGCTATGACTTGGGGCCCAACTTCCGGGCGCTTCGGGCTTCGGCCCTTTGAGACTTTGCAATGCTTCTCATTTTAAAACTTCTGAAGTAAAACTCCCAGAGTGACAAATATGATGACGTGTGGCTCTTGCTGATCAATGAATCAGATCTATTTCGGGCCTTAGGACTTCATTCCTTCGACCACTTTGGCAGCTTCGGAAAATTTGGCGCTTTGGCGGCCTTGTGTAGGCCGCGAACTTGGATAGCCTGTTTCCCTTGACAACTATATGTGATAAAATTTGGCTCCACAGGGGATGGCATGCTCCATGCGAGCTACCAATAATAAGTAGTTCCAGTGCCTTAGCTGTTGGGTTATGGAGTCATGCTCAAAAAATTTCTTGTTGAGGATTACAGGCCGATAATTACTTTAAACAAAAGAAAATACATGGGCTCTAGAAAGAGATTATTTATGTACAGTCCTAGTCTAACTAATTTTTACAAAGCGTTAGGTGAAATCAAACTTCCAACATAACCACCCAGAATGTTCGTTTATATAATTCTTCTCTTTACTGCAAATAATCCCTAAAAGGTAAGGGAAGTATGACAGCATAAAGAAAACATGTATTGGAACAGTGGAAATACCTTCGAATGATGATAATATGAACAATTTTGTAGGCTCCAATGCTTTTGGAAAACATAGTTCCATATATAACCCCACAGGGTCAAAAAATTTATAATCGGGAAAGCTTGACTGGTAATAAATTACCTCCTGTACTTCATTGCTGCTCACCTGTCATTCGATGTTCTCAGAGTATACAGGTGGGTGGAGGATAGATGTAGGTTGGCTAATCCTAGGTGATATTTGCTCACTTACAATTTCCAGGACAGGAATATCCTTTGTATAATACACTTTCTCTTCGACATTGGGATATTCAGAAGAGACATGTTGATATTCATGAATGCTTAAAACAACAGACACGTCTGATATGATGCCAGACGTTTCTATGTTGTCTCTATCATAATGAATATCATTCAACACCTCATGCTCTTCATGGAAAATGCTTTCTTCCATAATAACACCTTCATCACAAAACTGATCTTTGTGACAAGCATAATCTTTATAAAACAAATAAAACTCATCACAACAGTTTTCATAAAGACACTCAGTTGGAAAATAATCTTTATAAAATGAATTGAAAGCTGCATGAAAACTGGTCAAAGAGTTGATGCTTGCAACCAAAAGAGATCGACACCAATCATGAGCAATCTCCTGTAATGAATAATTGAAAAGATTAATCTGAATATCTTCATGCACGATATGAAGTCGATGAATAAATTCATGAAAGTCCAACAAATGCTYAGMTGGTRCTTCCCACCCTTTTCCTMRRAATCTAGGAAGGCTACTTTCCCATTCATCTCTACTAGGTGGTGGGTTAGGGAAACCAACTATTTTTGAAAAATCACAGAAAGAAAACCTATGAGATAAGATCTGATCCATTTCAAACCAGTGGAGTCGCCATTAGGTTCTTTAATCATGGATTCACTAGGTGAATGATGCGTAGCCTGAAAGTGTCTGGTTTTTGTTCACCATCAAAGACCAGATCTGGTCATTATCGTTCTCCCAGAGAGATTTTCAATCTGGGACAACAACAAAAACTTTCTGAGAAAGATTTTCTGCTCTTAAATAATCCTTTATGGGTCAGCTTAAACAATGGAGTCGTAACAGTGGAGTCACTAGGTGCACAGTTCCAATCTTCAATGGTTCTGATATCTGATGCACCTTCAGAACAAAAGCTTCTTTGTCGTTCTATCCCAGGGAAAAGTCTTAAATTCCTTCCCCAACAACGGCGCCAGAAATGTTATCTCTAGAAGTCACCTCTTGATTGCAGGGGAGGTAAGCCCAATACCCATCAGTTTGTATGTCACTATGAATAAATTTAAGGGGGGTCGAATGGGCGCAGACTTAAGATGATATCGTTCTAACTCAGAAAATTGGACCAGCATGCACAAGCAGGTGAGGTCTTGATTCAACTTCAATCAGTAAGTTGGAGTAAGGGTGAGTAGGAGGAATACTTTGGTGAGAAAAATGTAGAGGTCTTCCATGAACATCAGGTCTTCTGGCAGCCTAAGGAAGAAAAACTTAAACACAATATCCTCTTGGATTCAAATTTCAAGGAAACTGAAAGAAATGATAACAACATTACAATAAAACATTCATCATAACACGGTCACAACAATTCATGTGAATCAGACATTCATGAACTCTCTCAGTATCAGAGGCAAATAAGATGGAGTAAGAAAGCTGAATTAGATTAAATAAGAAGTCTCAAATCATGTTACATAACCAGAAAATCAGAAGCTTCATCAAAAGTTTACAATACAGGAGCCTAGCTCAACCATCGACGATAACAAAATATAGAAACTGAGTATATATACTCAGAACTGCTGCAACTACCAGGAGCGTGATTAGGCCACTGCATTCAAAGCTTCCATTCGGTGCCCGCTCTGTCAGACTGTGCAGGCCATCTCATGTCAGATTCGAGACAGGCGCAATTATGCGTTTTAAAGAAAAATCCATCTAGGAGGAAGCTTCGGGTGGACATTATGCCTTCATGGCTGCTCTCTGCAACACTTCCATTTATGGGGTGAGACGAGGTCTCAACTATCGCCCTTATCTTCAATAACTTCCTTCATTGGGATCGGGATGAGGCCTAACACCTATGAATGTTTCAGGTGGTGCCCACGACTTCTTTGAGTCAATCCCGATGCCTCGAGGCCCTGCAAGTCTTCTTTGCTGACCAATACGGACATTTTCAGAAACTCGAGCTTCATGCGCTAACTCCTTCTTCATCACTCCTTCGTTCTTCTGACCTCGGGTTGTGACCTGACGCTTATCCCATATGATGCTTTGGGATTTCACGCTTCGGGAGATTTCACATTACTTGACTACAGATTCCTCGATGCTCGAATGATGAAATCGCTCCTCTCAGATCGACGATCAGATATGCTATGCATCTGATGGCCGCGATTGCTTCCTTGAAAACCCAAGTCACCAATCATGCACTGGGTGCTTACCTTTCTTCTTGGGCCCACCTCCTATGTGACCTCGGGTTGTGACTTGGGGCCCAACTTCCAGGCGCTTTGGGCTTCGGCCCTTCGGGACTTTGCAATGCTTCTCATTTTAAAACTCTTGAAGTAAAACTCCTGGAGTGAAAAATATGATGACACGTGGCTCTTGCTGATCAACGACTCAGATCTATTTTGGGACTTCGGGCCTTTAGCCACTTTAGCAGCTTCCAAAATTTCAATGTTTTGGAGGCCTTGTGCAGGCCGCGAACTTGGACAACCTGCTGCCCTTGACAACTATATGTGATAACATTTGGCTCCACAGGGGATGGCATGCTCCCTGTGAGATGCCAAGAACAAGTAGTTCCGGTGCCTTAGCTGTTGGGTTATGGATTCATGCTCAAAAACTGTCCTGCTAAGGATTATAGGCCGATAATTACTCTAAACAAAAGAAAATACATGGGCTCGAGAAATAACTTATTTATGTACAGTTCTAGGCTAACTGATTTTTACAAAGTGTTAGGTGAAAGCAAACTTCCACCATAACTACCCAGACTATTCGGTAATATAATTCTTCTCTTTACTGCAAATAATCCCTAAAAGGTAAGGGAAGTATGACAGCATAAAGAAAACATGTATTGGAACACTGGGAATACCTCTGAATGATAATAATATGAACAATTTTGCAAGCTCCAATGCTTTTGGAAAACATAGTTCGATATATAACCCCACAGGGTCGCAAAATTTATAATCAGGAAAGATTGACTAGTAAGAAATTACCTCCTGTACTTCATTGTTGCTCACCCATCGTTCGATGTTCTCAAAGTATACAGGTGGGTGGAGGACAGATGCAGGTTGTCTAATCCCAGGTGATATTTGATCACTTACAGTTTCCACAACAAGAATTCCATCTACATATACACTTGCTCTTCGACATTGGGATATTCAGAAGAAACATGTTGATCTTCATGAATGCTTAAAACAACAGATACGTCTGATATGATGCCAAACGTTTCTATGTTATCTTTATCACAATGAATATCATTCAACACCTCATGCTCTTAATGGCANTTCCATAATAACAACTTCATCACAAAACAGATCTTTGTGACAAGCAGAATCTTTATAAAACAAAGAAAACTCATCACAAGACTTTGGTGAGAAAAATGTAGAGGTCTGCCATGAACATCAGGTCTTCCGACAACCTAAGGAAGAAAAACTTAAACACAAGATCCTCTTGGATTCAAATTTCAAGGAAACTGAAAGAAATCATAACAACATTACAATCAAACATTCATCATAACACAATCACAACAATTCATGTGAATCAATCATTCATGAACTCTCTCAGTATCAGAGGAAAATACGATGGAGTAAGAAAGATGACTTAGATTAAACAAGAAGTCTCAGATCCTATTACATAACCAGAAAACTAGAAGCTTCATCAAAAGTTTACAATACGGGAGCCTAGCTCAACCATCGACCATAACAAAATATAGAAACCAAGTATATATACTCAGAACTACTGCAACTACCAGGAGCCTGATTGGTCCCCTGCATTCAAAGCTTCTAGTCGGTGCCCGCTCTATAAGACTGTGCATTCCTTCTCATGTCAGATGCGAGACAGGCGCAGTTATGCGTTTTACAGGAAAATCCATCTAGGAGGAAGCTTCGGGTGGACAGTCCGCCTTCATGGTTGCTCTCTGCAACCCTTCCATTTATGGGGTGAGACGAGGTCTCAACTGACGCCCTTATCTTCAATAACTTCCTTCATTGGGATCAGGATGAGGCCTGACACCCATGAATGTTTCAGGCGGTGCCCTCAACTTCTTTGAGTCAATCCTGATGCCTCGAGGCCATGCAAGTCTTCTTCTGTGACAAATACGAGCATTTTCAAAAACTTGAGCTTCAGGCGCCAACTTCTTCTTCATCACTCCTTCGTGCTTGTGACCTCAGGCTGTGACCTGACACTTATCCCATATGACACTTCGGGATTTCACGCTTCGGGAGATTTCACATTACTTGACTACAGATTCCCCGATGCCCGAATGATGAAATCGCTCCTCTCAGATCGATGGTCAGATATGCTATGCATCCGATGACCACAATTTCTTTTTTGAAAACCCAAGTCACCAAACATGCGTTGGGTGATTACCTTTCTTCTTGGGCCCACCTCCTATGTGACCTGGGGCTGTGACCTGGGGCCCAACTTCCGGGCGCTTTGGGCTTCATCCCTTCAGAACTTTGCAATGCTTCTCATTTTAAAACTCCCGAAGTAAAACTCCCGGAGTGAAAAATCTGATGACGCGTGGCTCTTGTTGATCAACAACTCAGATCTATTTCGGGCCTTCAGGACTTCGGCCACTTTGGCAGCTTCGGCAAATTCAATGCTTTGGTAGCCTTGTGAAAGCCGTGAACTTGGACAACCTGATTCCCTTGACAACTATATGAGATGACATTTTGCTCCACAGGGGATGACATGCTCCCTGTGAGCTGCCAAGAACAAGTAGTTCCAGTGCCTTAGTTGTTGGGTTATGGAGTCATTCTCAAAAAACGTCATGCTGAGGATTACAGGTCGATGATTACTCTAAACAAAATAAAATACATGGGCTCCATAAAGAGCTTATTTATGTACAGTCCTAGGCTAACTGATTTTTACAAAGCATTAGGTGAAAGCAAACTTCCGCCATAACCACCCAGACTATTCGGTAATATAATTCTTCTTGCTACTGCAAATAATCCCTAAAAGGTAAGGGAAGTATGACAACATAAATAAAACATGTATTGGAACACTGGAAATACCTCTGAATGATGATAATATGAACAATTTTGCAGGCTCCAATGCTTTTGGAAAACATAGTTCCATATATAACCCCACAGGGTCACAAAATTTATAATTAGGAAAGCTTGACTAGTAAGAAATTACCTTATGTACTTCATTGTTGCTCACCCGTTGTTCGATGTTCTCAGAGTATACAAGTGGGTGGAGGAAAGATGCAGGTTGGCTAATCCTAGGTGATATTTGCTCACTTACAATTTCCAAGACAAGAATATCCTCAACATAATACACTTTCTCTTCTACATTGGGATATTCAGAAGAGACATGTTGATCGTCATAAACGCTTAAAACAACAGACATGTTTGATATGATGCCAGACGTTTCTATGTTATCTCTATCATAATGAATATCATTCAAGACCTCTACACTCTCCTCACAAAAGTCTTCCCTTTATTCACCCTTACTCCAACTTACTCACTGAAGTTAATTAAGACCTCACCTGCATGTGCATAGCAGTCCAGTTTTCCGAGTTAAAACGATATCATCTTGAGTTTGCACCCATTTGACCTCTTTAAAACCAACCTGTGACATAAAACTCTAATGGGTACTGAGCTTACTGTAAATCCTAACCTTGTACAATATCTATTGCAAACACATATTTAAAAAAGAACAGAAAAAATACAATGGAAAATACAAACATTACACAGAGATTTTTTCCATGGAAACCCAAACCGGGAAAACCAACATATTCTATATTCATTCATTGTGTTACAATGTTTACAATACAAAATACATATAGGA
>JASDQU010246249.1:0-16654 GCA_032191745.1 Picea mariana
TATCCATTCTTGATTCACCGTCCTTGTGTCCTCATCATGAATTTCATGGGATGCATTTTCACTTTCAGGTTTCTTCTCTGTTATGAAATTTTTCAATACTCTCATGATCTCCCCTTTTAAACCATCCATCTTAGTATCCAACTTAGCTTCCATTGAATCCATCTTCTTTTTTAGTTCATTTATGTCCCTACGCATTTTTTCACCCTCATCAAGAGTCCAAGTAGGATTTTCTGGAGGCTTAGTTGGTGTAGAAGTTCCCTTTTTTGGTGGCATGTTGGCCAAGTATCACTTTTGAACCTTGATTTTGAGGTGGTTCTGCTAGATAATATTTCTTCTGTTGTATCTCCCAAGTTTCAGCTCTTCTGAGTATGAAACTTTATTTTATGTATTTCTATGATATTTCTTCTCTGCAATGCCACATGTCTGATCAAAATTGGATGTGCCAAGTGGAATTTACAGTAACTTCCCCACAACTTGCCAATTTTTGTCCTTTCCAGGAGATCTCACTTGTATAGCCTGCCCCGCACAACATAATTGATATAAAATTATGAAACTCACACCAGAAATACTACAAAATGTCCATGATCCATTGAAACCAGTCCCACTCAATTTGGATACTCTAGGAAGAATTTATGATTGTTTTACCTAGAAAACCTTCTTGAGACTAGTCAATAGGACTAGTCAGATGCCCTATCTTAAACAGGGTGTATATACAAATTTAAGATGAACTAGAAGCTGGAATTTTTATCAAAGGTACCTTAATAATTTCTGTAAATAGCCTCCAAATTTTAGGGTCTGAAACATTACAGAAAAGTTTTTATAGTGAAAATGCCGCAATGACTCATTTCAGGATGATTCCAGAACCCTGTCTTGTACAGATTGTATCTCTGAAAGTATAAGGCCTCAGGAGCTGAATTTTGAACCCAACATACCTTGGTCCATCTTCTAAATATATTCCAAGCCCTTTATTTTGAAACATTGTATAAAAAAAGTTATAGCAAAAATTCCAAGGTGTCTTAGAAGTAGCAGCGAAACCCCAAGACCTTGAGCTCTGATACCATATGTTAAGAACCAAATACCAATATAGCATAGAAAAACCTCAGAAAAAGTAGTCAACGCCTTGAAAAAGAGACAATTTCAGATAATAATCCTCTTTGAGGGGGCAACCTCCTTTTACCCCACTTAAATGTTCAAGTACAAGATGATTCAAAATGAAAATGTCTCCTTGGTATATATAGGAGACTAGGAGGTATAATTACAACAAATGGCCTAAAGCCGACATAAATAAAATAACATTACTAATATAATATTCCCCAATTAAGGGGTAATGAGCCAATATTAGGGCTTAACATGCCAATCTGCATTGGTCTGAGTTTGTGATGCCCGCTAGAAATAAAGAATAAATTGCATGCAAGTTGGAATAAAGAAAATAATATTCAAGAAATCTTCCCAAATGATTACTATAGGAAACATGAGAGAATGTGGAGCAGTAAGAAGATGAGATGGAAAGGTAGTTTAGATTGTCATGATTCCAAAGACACTATGTGGAATGCATGAGGGTGACAAAAGTGTGTGGGAATAGAAGTCAGAAGAGCGAGTGGGGTAGAAATGAAAGCGCCAGAGTGCAAGAGATGAGAAGTAGATAAAAGGGAGCAATGACAACATAAAGAGAATTCGTTAGTCAGTTGATTGCTAGTTGATGGTTCTAGGTATTGTATTTGTTGTTCCAAGTATTTGAGATCACTTTGACCATATGTTTTTGTTGATCTAAAAGATTGTTTTACGGTCTTAAGGTCAACCTCACGAGGATATAAATCCCCCTGATTTTTTATAGAGGTGGTACTCCTCTTTAGTTGAAATGTTGGAAGATTTTTTGTATGGTTCTACGATGAATGTAAAGGGTGAATGTTAAACAGAAAACCATGAAATATATTCCAAGAAAACTTGTATATAAAAATGACAAACCTTATATATATAGTTATAAAAATATATATCAGATAATTTAAAGAAAAGATAGGATAAAGTGTGTCAGTAGATATTTGTGTCTACAAAGTTTTCGAGTCTCCCTTCAACAACCATTCTTTCTCTCTTGTAAGATAAATTGAACTTGGAATCTGCTATGACTTTTGCAAGATGAAGAAATTGACAGGTCTTCAAAGACCTTTAAATGATAACTTCATTATTACTCAAAAACTATTTTGATAGGAAAGACATTTAAAATCACATGCTTTCAGCTCAAAGACTGAGAAATCACTAATGTAATTCCCCAAAATAGTTCTTTGTAGGAGAAATTTATAACAATAATCCAATATGACAAGTTCAATAATTCCTAGAATGAGAGGGATGAAACAACCTCAACAAGATCTCAATGAAAATTACATGAACTAAAATAAATTGCATTTTCTTTTTACAGGTAGGGACTATGCTCCTTTGGAACTGAAATGTTACAAGATGACTGAAGATTTCAAGAGAAAGAACTGCCCAGACACAAATATTCCTTTTTTCCATACATTCATGGAAGATTTGATGGAAACAAACATAAAAGAAGAAGATGTAGAGAGACAATTTTTAGCACGCCAGTCCACCGAATCTTGGAGAAAAAGAACTTTTCTTCTTGCATACTCTTCACTACTATAGAAACTTCTAATTTCCAACTTGTTACAACAAATTTTACCTCACCCCATGCAAATTTCTTGGATGGCCTTTACATTTCCCTATGCAGAATTGAAGTCCTTTTTTTACCTTCCAAAGCCAAAAAAACATATTTTTCCACATATACACACCCTATCAGTTAGGCAACAAGCATATACACAGGTTTCTCCACTACATCCCACGTACATCGGTTTTGGTGCTCAAAATTAAAAATTATGTCGGGTTTCCATGCCATGTCATGAGATCCATGATCCTTGACCTTCCATATACTAGAAACGATCTGACTCGGCCCTTCAATTCCATTTGAAGGCTATAAATTGAGCCATATCAACTTTGAGAGCAAAGACACTCTAGACAAATTTCACTTTATATTGACTGTGCATCCCTTTATCCTTGAAAGTCTGAACTCATTGTGTTGTCCCAAGAGTTGGTTCTAGGCTATAATAGAGGCAAGCCTTAGCACATTTTAAATGAAATAATAAGTTATCACTCGGAACTTGACTTGGGTTGCATGCAAGTAAATTCTGAGATAACCACGAACCACTTTTGATTAGAAGTTTCTCCTTCCAACCCGAGAGGGATCTCTTGAATATATGTCATGATAGGATATTCAATAATCTTAACAGTGAGTAGATCTATGGGTAATATAAAGTTTTGAGGTTTCTAGGATTGGTGGGTTGGACCGGGAGGTAGTCCATTGGGCATGGAGTCAAATGATCAATCAAATAATAAGAGTGTTTCAGCAATGGGAATCCATGGAACAGAGGCAAGATAGAAGCTGTCTACAGAGAGAATGATTTATAAAAGTATGGCAGCAGAATAGAGAGAAAACATATCAAAATGCAAGGAACACTTAGCAATGAGTGAATTCTAAGAATAAATCACTCATAGCTTTCCAGATACCAATCAAGATTTGGAACATCACAGATCATCGATGTATCATTGATGAAGGTGCATCCACATGCATCATGTCCAAAATTGTATGGAAAAAACTTGGCTCCCCTGAGCTAGTACCATCCGCCATCACTTTGAGAGCTTATGATGGTCGACCATCCTCCCCTAAAGGGTTCTTTCCAAATGTCCCCATTGAACTCAGGGGAAAAATCATCCTCATTGACATTGAGGTTATCGATGCCCTGCTTGATTACAACATCTTGTTTGGATGTAGCTACATGTACGCTATGAAGTCAATGGCCTCTTCTGTGTTTCGAACGATGATGTTTCCCCACAATGGGAAAATCATCACCCTCGACCAAGTTTCACATTACGAGCCTAACCACTCCTCCAATATCGATAACATCTTACCTCTTATCCACACTAGTTTTGACACATATCCACTCATGGATATGGGCCTTAGAATTTTCAAGGGCCCATCCTTGCTGGGGGAATACCAGGGATCACCACCTCTCATACACCCCTCAGCACAAGTATCTGTTGTATCTTCCGATGGAACTAAAACCAGAGATACCATTCCTCCCATCGAGGCTTCTCCACCCCTCGAAATCCCACCAGTTGAAGAAATTCTACCTCAGGAATTACCTAAGAACCCTACCACACCACGTATCCTCGATTTCACCCTTCTCCAAGGAAAAACCCCAGTTTGGGAAACAATCCCCCAAGCCATTACTCAAATTCCCTTCTTTTACCCCCCATCGAGAGTACAAGATTTTCAGGTAGCTACAACACTTACCCTTCCCAACATGGTGCTCTCCATTCCAGTATGGTATCTACACCCACCCACGATGGTTCCTCAACCATCCCTCTCTGCCCAATTAGAGGGAATCCCGATGCAAATTCCAGTATTAACTCCGACCACACCACCCTCACCCCCAATTGCCAATACCACTGCTACAGCTGAGGGCAAACGGAAGAAGAAAGATCCCACCTCTCCCCTTCCTCCCCAAGTTCAACCACCTTGCACACTCTGCGAAAGAGAGGGACACCCCACTAATAGATGTCCTTCCCTTCCTGAATTATGCAATTTAATCAAACTCCCTCGAGAAACCACAACGCTTGTTTCTTTACCAAGAACCCCTAGTACTACGACCGCATCCTCCATGACAGGCAGTAAAGGGATGTGAACCAAATTCGTATGTGCCATATGTTTCGAGTATGACCACTACACTCAACATTGCCCTGCGCTACCTCAATTTCGGTAGACGCTGATGGTGGTATGCCAAACCTTTTAGCAAGAACCCTCTCCACCACCACCTTTAGGTACCCATGTCACTGACATCCATTATGTCTCAACCTCGGTCCTTGAATGGATGATATGCCCTTGCTCTCTTTGTGACTCACTTGCTCATTTCACCTACCAGTGTCCTTTGATCATTTAATATAAGCGTCGTCAATTAACCCTTATTAAAAATCATTCAACCATCTCACCTTAGGTGATGCAAGTGATTCCCCCCATCTCTTCTCCATATACTGTTCTCATCACCTCCCCTGAAACTAAGTCACTTCCCTCCCCTCCATGGTTCATGGATAGACTATTTGAGGATGTTCCCCCAAATCCTCCCAATTCGCTGGTTCAATTCCCCCAGGAAATCTTACCTCCTACCATAGTCTATTCCCCACAGTGTCTAGATATTTGGTTTATGTCAATAAATCCATCACACCATAGTTGTGATATCCCCTCTACATATTCATCACTCGAAGACAACCACACGATGACAGTCACCCATGTTACCTCCCTGAATCCCCTATATTCTCTCATTTTTCACTGTGATGAAGATATACTGGAGGAACTCTCTACTCCTGATTACCCATGGAATGTGCTCCATCACAGAGCACGTTTTCTCTCACAGGAAGCCTTTGACCCTCCTATCCAAGCCTCCATATGTGCAATTGAAACCAAGGATTTTATTTTGTCAGGCCATATAGACTGGTTCAACAACCCTATCCCTACCCCCGATGCTTTTGAAGAAGGCAACCTGGCCAATATCTCCCCCACCATAAAAATTGACATTTCCATCAAATCGGGAATCATAGAAGAAATCACCATTAGCGCTGCATGCTCCCCTGAGGAACTCACAACTTAAAAATCTCTCTTTCAATAATATCGGGATATTTTTGCCTGGTCGTATATGAAGATGTCCGGCCTCGATCCTTCTATAGTCAAACATCGCATTGACACGTGGCCAGATGTCGCCCCAGTACATGAAAAGAAACGACCACTACACCCATCCAAATTCGTGACTATAAAAGATGAGATTGACAAGTTATGCACCATAGGGTTCATTTACCCCATCACGTATACCTCATGGGTTTCCAACCCAGTCCCCATTAACAAAAAATAGAGCACTATTCGTGTCTACAACGACTTTCACGATATCAACCATGCTTGTCCCAAGGACAACTTCCCAACCCCTTTCATCGAGCAAATTATCGACGACTGTGGTGGCCACGAGGCCTTATCCTTCATGGATGGGTTCTCCGTCTACAATCAAATCCAAATCCATCCAACAGATCAGTATAAAACTGCATTTACCACCCCATGGGGTACTTTTTCTTATTGTGTCATTCCTTTTGGACTAAAAATGTAGGTGCTACATTCCAACGGGCCATGACCTATGTTTTCCATGATCTTGCTCACATAATTCTTGCTTACTTGGACGACCTCACTGCTCGATCCAAGAAATGAACTCAGCATCTAGATGACTTACGAGTCATCTTTCAACGATGTCGATAGTACAATATCCGCTTGAACCCACTCAAGTGTGTATTTTGCGTCACCACCAGATGCCTCCTTGGGTTCATCGTCTCCCAACACGACATCACAATGGACCTCCTCAAGGTCCAAGCTATCACAGAAATTCCACCACCTAGGAATTTGCACCAACTGCAAAGCCTACAAGACAAGGCCAACATTTTACGATGATTTGTCCTAGATTACACCACTCGTGCACATGGTTTCCTTTGCTTACTACGTCATGATATCCCATTTCGATGGGATGAACATGCCCAAACCACTTTTGATGATTTAAAAGCATCGTTATCCAATACCCCTTGATTAGTCCTATCGACTATGATCACGATTACATCCTCTACTTGTTGGCCTCAGTCGTCTCAGTAGCAGGAGTTCTCGTCCAACTAGGGGATGATGGCCGCGAGCATGTTATTTATTACATCAGTAAAAATCTTTAAGGACCACCCTTGAAATACAATCATGAGGAGAAACTCTCCCTCACAATTTCTCTCACAGTCCAGAAACTGCATCATTATATCTTGCTTTGCACTACCAAAGTCATGGCAAATTCCAACCCCATGCAGTACTTGCTTAGTCGACGAAAGATTAATGGAAAATTTGCCTGATGGATCGTCATCCTTTAGGAATAAAACCTAGAGTTCTCAACTTCCAAAAGCAAGAAAGCACTTGTCCTTGCCGAACTCATCATGACGTTTCCATTAGACACTAAAGATTCACCTGTCAATATGGATTTTTCCGACGAACACCTCTTCTACATCCCCTTGAATGACCCTTGGTATGGAGACCTCCTTGTATATCCTCGGACACAGAAGTTTGGGTCTCATATTTCTCAATATGATCGTCGATGCATTCGCCATCAGGCCCCTTGATACCTCCTTATCGGTAAAATTTTATACCGACATAGGGTTAACACCATACTCTGTCGATGTCTGACCATCGATGAAGAAGACAGAGTCTTGAATGATTTCCATTGCGACAACCACCTTTCAGGTATGTCCATTGCTCAAAAAATCATTCGAGAAAGCTACTTCTGGCCCACACTGTTTCATGACCGCATCCACCCTATCAAGCGATGCGACAAATGCCAACTTTATGCAAACAAAACACGAGCACCACCTGCTCTTGTACATCCAATCATCATCGTCAGCCCCTTCTGTAAATAGGGCATCAACTTCATGACTTTCAACCCTCCATCTAGTAATGGACACAAGTACATCATCATGGTAGTTGATTACTTTACCAAATGGGTTGAAGACATGCCTACCTTCAAAAATACCGCTGACATAGCAGTGGATTTTTTCTTCAACCACATCATTACCCGTTTCAGAGTTCCACTACAGTTAGTATCCGATCACGGTAAACACTTTGAGATTGATATCTTCGTCGAACTCTCCTCAAGGTTAGGCTTCTCCCATGATTTTGCCTCCCCATACTACCCTCAGTCCAATGGACAGGTTGAGGTTGTTAACAAAGTCCTCAAAACCATGTTGCAACACACAATTAACAAACATAAGACCAACTGGCATCATATGTTGTTTTCAACATTATGGGCTTATCGCACAGCAGTTAAAACTACCACTAGTTTTACACCATTTCATCTCGTCCATGGGATTGAAGCCACCCTCCCCATAGAGTGAGAAATTCCCACGTTGCACACTGCCATCAAGCTACTACCTGACACTGCTCCAATGGAGAAATGATTGTTTAACTTAGAGTCACTAGATGAAGATCATCGGTCTTCATTATAGAACAATGAGGAAGCTAAAAAAAGGTCTAAATCCACCTTTGACCGCCATGTCAAACTTCTCTCATTCAATGAAGGAGATCTCGTCCTAGCCTATGATATTGCTCACGATACTCTTGGCCATGGAAAATTCGAATCATTATGGCATGGAACCTATATTGTCCAACACTATCTCACTAAAGGTGCATACATACTAGCTTCCCCAGAAGACTATCCTCTCAAAGAACCCATCAATGGGTTGTACTTAAAGAAGTTTTACGCCTGAGCATGGTCATTCTACACTAGTTTTTTTCTTTTGTACACATTTGTAGAGTTTTTAGTATTCTTTTGTTCCCTTCATGCCTCATGTCTTATCTTCCATCCGTGTTGTTGACAGATGCATCCTCCATCGGCCTACCACATCAGTTACCCTGACGGGGCTAGCCGTTGGACACAGAATCTCACTTTGGCTGCTTGGGCCCTTTACACCCCCTCACATGAACTGCTCCACTCCAACGGCATATGTTTGGGCTCAACCACCAACAACCAAGAAGAATACACCGCAGTTATTGGTCTCCTTCCTGAGGCCAATGACTGCCACATTCGTCACCTTATCATCTTCTTATATTCCCAACTTGTCGTCCTGCAGCTCAACAATGTATACCATGTCCACGATCCTTGCCTCTTTTGCAAATACCTGCAAGTTAGACTATTATCTAGAAACTTTGATTCAATTACATTTACACATATTCCATGAGAATTCAATCAAATAGAAGATAACATGGCTGACATAGTGTTAGATTGGAATTTATCACATCATGACATCATCACATATACATAAATCACCAAACATCGGTCACAGCATATAGATTAGACATCATAAAAAAAATCACAAAAATCCACACATGTAAACATTACAACGATCTCAAAATATGTATCCATATATATATGTCGATCAAAAGTACCATAAATGTTTAGAAAAAAGTGCCATACATACATCGCCCGTAGGCTAGTGAGCCCCCTCACCCCTATAGGTACATAATGGGTACCCCCTATCCTATAAAAAAATGGGTGTCAAACTACCCTATACAAAATGGGCTCACAAGCCTATATAAATACAAAAATACATAGCCGACACTCATGGTGCCCCCATAGCTCCCCCACCAGGTCCTCTATCAGCAGGAGGTGCCCCACCAGCCGGGGGTCCTACAAGTCCAGGGGGCAGTCAACCAGTCATCGCTTCCCCTGCTACGACTGCTCTGCGGATCATGGTCCGCCACTCTGCAAGACCACCCACGCATTGCTCCAGGACTCTCTCGTCCTAGATATGCGACCACATGCCCTCTGACACACCCTGTAAAAACACCTCCAATCGACGTCGGAGATCATCTATCCCCCCACCGGCCTCTACTTGCGGAGCACACGATGGCCCCACACCTATATCATCAAACCAACGTCTCTGACCGGTCCTCGCCTCATATGCTAGCCTCGCACTAACATCATCCCTCCGGCATCGCTCTCCCACCTGCGATGGTCTCACTGGGCCTTGGCGCGCTGACTCCCCAACCATCTCCACCTCTCGGCCTCGTGGCCCCACATCTGCAAACACAAAAACAAAGATAGAGTCAAC
The DNA here is from genome assembly GCA_032191745.1 of Picea mariana. NCBI lineage: Eukaryota > Viridiplantae > Streptophyta > Pinopsida > Pinales > Pinaceae > Picea > Picea mariana. The sequence goes on from JASDQU010246249.1 coordinate 9,715, forward strand.
ATCCATATACATATAAACATATCCTACGCTATCAAAATCACAAAACATAAATGCACAAACATACCTCTCTAGTCCCAAACCTCTCCAGAAGGAAACACCATGTCTGAGTCATGCCGAAAATCCATCCCACCATATGGGAATCACAGTATAATTTGTGGAATATGGTGCCACAGACGTGACAACATGGTCGTAAAATAGTGGCCACCCTCTCCCCCTCCGTGCCATACCAAAAGCTGAGTCTACTGCATTAGTCGTGGCTCCTGTGGCCCTACAGGCGGCAACAAAACTCTAGGGCACAACATGGGCACCCTCTCTAGGAACCATGCCACTAGGATAGATCCAAAATAAAACTCACCGGAGTCGGTGGTCCGACACCAGTGTATATGCCCTATCATCTTGGCATGCAGCATCAAGCCCCAGGAAAACATGTCCCCATATAGGACCCTCTGCATAATCCTCAACTGACCACCACTGATCCACTGAGTACCTAAGGATCCATAGATCCTCACAATCATCTCCACGAAGCACTGATGCAAAAGAGAATCCATTGCATCAATGCAAACGACGAAACCTGACACCGGGTTCGGCCCCGTACAGTAATCCCGTTCCATGTCTATCAAACGCACATCACCTGGCAACTGTGGGTCAGTAGGCAGGGCCATTCCTAGAAAAGGGAGCCCTGTCAGAAAATACACATCCTCAATAGTTGAGAATGTCAGCTACTGCCCCCACATAATGAAGCACTATAGATCAGTGCTCCACATCGATATCATATAATGAAGTAGGTACTCCTGCAACCGTATTAGTGGGTAGTCAGAGAACTCGAGTAGCCCATAGGCTGCCAAGAATATCCAAACGGCTGACTCCTCTCTCACCACCTCCTGGAGGCGCTCTTAGTATCACTCCCTCCAGTGGACTGGCATGATAAATTGATCACCTGCATTCACATAGAAACCCTTGGTCAACAATCATCATTTATCCAAAATAATCCAAAAATTCAAGCTTTCACAAAACCCCTTAGTTTCACCTCAAGTGTGCAATTGCCACCCCCACAGGTGCGTACATAGGCGCGTCTGTTCTTCTCACAACTGCACATCCATGCACAACTGTCGAAGAAACAGATGCACATCAATGCATAGCTATCATACCCACAGGTGTGCATCCATGCACACCTGTTCTCTACACAGCTTTTCACTAATGCACAACTGTCTGAGAAACAACTATGCATAGTGCGTAGCTGTAAATCCAACAGTCGCGCATCAAATGCGCACCAATTTTTCCCACCCACGCATCCCCATGTGTGGATGTATTCAATGCAGCTGCACATCATGCACGGGAGATGGAATTATACCTGCGCATCTCAACGTGGGTATCCTTCCTTCTCCCATGCATTAGTGGGCCCATCCCTAAGAAATACCCTAGTACGACCATCCGTATGACTCCTACCCAAAAAATAGAAACTATCTACTGTGCAGGAGGATGGGACCACTAACCCAACTCTCGTAAATACTGGATCGGTTGACTTGAACTCTCGTAATCTTCGAAACTTCTCCAAATCCTCTCGTCAACTCAATATAGCAGTAGGTACAAATGAGGTGGCAATGTGGGCCCCCCAGCCATATATAGTCCCTTTTGCCAAACTTCCACACTTAGTTATAGGAGCTCAGAGTCTCTGTTTCCCGATTCATCTTCAGCCATAGGATCAAGGTTTCGCCACTTACACAGTCACATTCCCTGGGCCACCATCTGCACTTGGCCTAGGGGGAGCATTTTTCTCACATCACGTCCAGGTACACATGTTCATGTTCAAAATTATCAAATAGTTGTTATATGTTCTTTATCTTTAGATATTTTTCACGTTGGGTATTCGATTTTAGTGTGTGCAGGTACTTGGTCATCACAAACTAGTGCAACCCCTTCAGGTATATGATCGACACTAGCATGTAATCATTCCTTCTAAATATCAATTACATCTCCTAGTCACACCCTCCGACATTCGCCTTTAGGGTCCCCACATCCGGCTCTACAGTACTGTCACCTCCGCTACATTTTGGTACTCTCACCCAGTAGCACTCTCCCACACATGAGTTGTCCCATTCATAGTCCCCCTTGTCACTTTGACACTCATGCTGCTTTCAACCCCTAGGGATGGGAGTCTTGATCGTCTTACGCATTTCCGAGAATCAACCACGTCCTCCTTCTCATTATTTTGCTAGATTTCCCAATGGACTCCCAGGTTATCACCTTTCGATTCTATCTTGACAGGGCCTCCATAGTATCATTAACCCTCTATTTGATCCACAATCACTTTTCCCATCTGCAGATTACCCTCCATTCATTTACCTCATACAGAAACCCACCCATGGGCCCCCCACCCTCCACTAATTCTCCACGCAACTTGTGCCCTCATAGGCCAAGACATCTTGCATTGGGGCACCCATTTCTGTATCTATACACTCATCCGTCCAAATTATTCTTTATTTATTTGGTAATTGTAAAAAGCCTTTGTTTCCAACATTTACTTATCTTTTTGTTGTCACCCTTGACAACCTTCTTTTTTTTGGCAAAGCAACCCATGTCTCCCTTGGTTGGGGCATTCACTATCCACTACTCATATTGACATTGTCCATAAACCCTGAGTATCCCACAGTCCATGTACCCCTGATCTCTGAGTTTGTCCACTTTGTCATGCCTCTAGCATAGTTTAACTCCATGTTTAGTCGTCCCCTTGACACTAGATACAGTTTTACGGTTGCTGCCAATCATCCTTCCAATATACCCCCAACAAAGGGCGGTCTTGAGTCTCACCATGTCTTGACTTCGTTCATGTTCCCCATCAGTTCATGATCTTATCTCCATAGATTTCATGAATCCCTTTGCTTCTTGGAGTCACGTCTCCCTTTCTGTCGACATCAACACAGTTTTGAGAAGGTCGACAGTATCTTGACTCTCATTACCTTTACAATGAGGAGTCTCGAACGACACAGAGAGAACCATCATTGCTCTCTGATGTCGTTGACCCCCATAACATTTGACTTCAACAAAATATCATGTTACGATGGGTCTTACTGTGTGACTATTGCAATTGTTTTATACCAGTCGAAGACCTCTTAATTTGTTAAGCCATAAATGCCTACGAGTCATCGACACTTCCTACTGGTGTCCTTGCCTCTTTTCAGACTATGTTCACCATCAGAATTGTCATCTGCAGTTATCAAACTACCCTAGAGGGCGTTGCAGTTATCTACATCAGCATACACCTTTAGTTATTGTCTTCCATTTTTTGGGTTACATGACACGAGCATGGGGCATGCCTGCCTTGTTTGTATACATATTTTCTTTTCTCTCCCTAGAGACAGATTTGGGTCTCATGGTTTCCCCTCTCCCTCAGACCAGATTGCTCTTACAGTTCTTATCAACATTCTTCATTAATAATGGTACTCTCAGTAGAAGAAACATCGATCTATTTCAGCTATACGTATGCTCCTAACCTCTCACATCAGGGGGCATATGTTATCACTGAAATTTCGTCTACAACATTGCATGCAAATGGTTACAGAAATATAGCAATTCCAAACATCTATTAGTTCACATGCAACACCAAAAATGCATTTCCAAGAGGCAAAAAACTATACAACTGGACAAAAATTGACATGCGCTGAATCACTAAAGGAAGCGCATGCACAGTGCACGGGCCAAAGAAGCCCATAGAACGCACAATGCGTCATATGCACAACTGTGTGTGAGAAAAGCCGCGCACTCATGTGAACGATGCATTTATGGTTTTTGCTGAATCTGAATGGGGGGTTGGTCAAAGACCAAAGGGTGCCCTAAAGGGCCCCTTATTCACACTAAGAACCAGTTGGATATTGCTTCAAAGACATGCTATAAATGGAGGCCATGGGTGCACTAAGAATTTAATAATTTCATAGTATTGTTATGCTGCCTCAATCCTCCCTCAAGAATCCTCTTTTCTTCTTGGAGCATTCTAGAAACATTCCAATAAGCTATTCCACTCAACTCTTAAGGGAATAGGCTTGGATTTCTTCACCATTTTCTTTCTTGTTTATCATTGTAATAAAATCTCTCCAATAGGGAACTCAAGAGCTCTCCCAATGAGGAAGAGGGGACCCATAAGTCCTTCCTTCTCTACAGTGTTTTGCCAACTAATATAGTTATCCATTGGTGGCATAATCTTGGTCATTTGGTTGATTGATTTTGGTTCAAAGTTTCTTATGGATTTTAGTTTTATCTCCTTAGTTGTTTTTAGTTTATTTGCTTGTTTATTTCATGTGCTTGGATTATCTAACTCATGCACTAGCCTCTGTCTTGTCTAGCAGGCCCAACTAGACTTGTAAGTGCCATTGTTTTGCTCACCCAAATGACGAAACATACACAACAACCACAATTGTAAGAGGATCAAAGGGTGATGGCCCAAGAACTAAAGGCATCTGTGAAATTCTGCCCCCTTTACTAACCAACAACAAGGTTATTTCAAGTGGTGTGGTTTTCCTTAAATAATGGTGATGCCCCCACCAACATTAACAAATAACAACCACTAATGAATGGGGTGTCTTCACAATCAGTTAAGCAACAACTGAGTTATGATATGTTTTGCTATCTTTGAAGAAAATCATAAAAATATAATGCAAATGCATATTTAAATTAATGATATCACATTTTTAATACTTTTTATTAATTTTACATAACCAAAAATTATTATTTGTGTTAGTTGGAAAATGATGAATCCTTTCACCTCTTGATTGTACATAAACAAGAGCTTGATTCCCTAGGAAGGGACGTTGTTCCAAAGTGGTATAAGTGGCGGAGTGAGCTAACTTCAAGCAATTTTTTGCGAGTTACTTTTTTGGCGATGCAGTTTTAAATTTTTGATCGATTTATAAGCTTGATCGATTTTCTAAGCATTTAGATTGGTTTAAAATGAAGCAAAACCTCGGAGTAAAATTCTGAAATACATAGAACTTTGATCCATACCAAAATCAGGCTACCCCTGCAAATCCAGCAGGATTAAGCCCCTTTTTTTACCTGAAAAGAGGAAAGATTGTTACCTAGTTAGCCTACTCCATAAGTGGCAACTGTACGTATGCACCAAGTGATTTCATACGCATATGCTCATGTCACATCAAAGTCGCTACCATGTAGACTTTTATTTTGTGTTGACATTATATTTCATGAGTTGAATGTTCGTTGGCACTTGTATGATCCACTATAATGAATGATAGTTGTGACTAATAGCTATGAATGTTAGGTGTGATAACATAATGGATCTAGTTTCTCAGACTTCGAAATTTGAAATGTTGGCGAACAATCTTAATATGGGTGCTTCATGAATCTTCCTCTTGCCTGCGATTATGTAAAAGAGAGTTCGAAGGTGCGACTTATGAAGGAAACATAATTAGTCTTTGAATATTCATCCATTCTTGGTAAAATTACTAATTACCATATAATATAATATCTTGAGTAATATAATATCTTATATTTTATTTCTTCGTATTCACTACAAATTACCATTGTCATATGTTGAAGTTGTGAATTTTTTTTACGAGCAAAGCAAGGAATGCTGCAGAAAACAGTAATACCTAAATGGTTGAAAGTTTATAAAATCTTACTGCAGGAGGTTCACGAGTGCATTGAGATCTCTTCATTTGGTGTGTTGCAGATACTTTGGGAATCATTTTCTTTGATTGTATAAAGGCGGGGATTGTATTCAAGAAACCAGAAAGAACTCAAGAAAGAAACAAAGCGAGTGTTATTCTCGGAATACCTATAAGTGGAGGCTTAATAATTGCTTTAGCTTTGATGGTGGGTCTTACTGTATATTGGAAGAAATTTTGGGGAAAACAGCCCCTCAATGAAGGTCAGGAACTTGAATTCAGGGAAAGACAGCCCCTCTATGAAGGTGAGGAATTTATATTTTAAGAACATTCTAATATGAAATATAGTAAATTAGAATGTTTTTAAATTTACTTTGTAAGACGACGCTTTCATACTTTGTAAATTTACATGGATTACAGATGACTCGATGGTTTTTATTGTTAGAATAAAGCTTACTTTAGTAAGAGATAACTATGACTGTTGTAACTATGAGTTTCAACCATGACTGTTGTAACTGTGAGTTTCTAGGTTTACTATTTTTAGCTAATTAGATCCACTTGAGTCAGTGATCTGCATGCTATATATGTAACCTCCATTTGTTTGTTAAGGTATGAAAACATTTTGTGTTGTGTGAATTAATTCTTCCAATTTTAATTTGGTATCAGAGCTAGAAGAAAAGAGGCGGATTGCTGTGGTCTGTGGTCTGCGGGATCGTTTTGAAGAGGACCCAGCTGCTGAGTTTTGTGTGGAGCATCCCTGTTCTTGCGCGATATGTTGAAGAGACTTCTACTCGCTTCCAGCATATGCATGAACGCTGAAGTGCAAATTGTGAGCTATTTTCTAAATCGCGAGTTGAAGAAAATGCGTGGGTTCTTTATGTTGATGAGCAGGCCGTGAGAACGGGTGGAGGGCCATTGCAGGCTGTGTGCGAGTGAGGGAGATCTGGTGCTATTGCGTGGACTCGTGAGATTTGCATGAGTTATTGCGTGAATTTAGTTCAGAGTTGGTGCGTGGTGCAAATAGTAAGTTTTCTTATGGAGTGATATGGCGCAAATTGTAAGTTTTTTTTATGGAGTTATATGGTGCAAATTGTAAGTTTTTTTTATGGAGTGATTTGGTGCATGTAAAACATAAGTTTTGTTTTATGTTGGAGCGTTGAAGGAGCAAGCGTGAGTTTTATGAGTCATTCAAGATTTGCATGCATGCATATGTGGAGCATTGAATAAGATTTGCATGCATTGGATTATTTGAGAGTGAGGTATAAAGTTTTTTTTTTTAAATAAAAATGGGGGATATTTTGAATATTAAAGTGAATGCATGTGGA
>JASDQU010246250.1:0-16659 GCA_032191745.1 Picea mariana
GGGGTAGTGCCCCCAAATTTCTTTTTCGCACCGGGACGACATATTTCCGGGACGACATATTACCGGGACGACATATTTCCATGACCACATGATATTTAGGTGGTTTTTCAGCACATGATTGTTTTGCCGATGGTTTTCTATTTCCGATTAAGGAATTAGGGTTTTGGACTAATCCAGGTCATTGGGTTATGGTTTTGGATGCCGCTGTCTCCTATATGTATATTGTATTGTAAACAATGTATGAATATAATATATGCTGGTTTCCCCGGTTTGGGTTTCCAGGGAAAAAATCTCTGTGTAATGTTTGCATTTGCCATTGTATCTTTTCTATTCTTTTCTGAATATCTGTTTACAGTAGAGATTGTACAAGGTTAGAATTTACAGAAATCATTCAATGGCCATATTTTTAATCCTCATGGAGTCATTACCACCTTTCCTATTGATTTAGGTGGAAAGACTATTTTGATTGAAGTTAAAGTTCTCGATGCCCTTCTAGACTACAATATTCTGTTAGGGAATAGTTGGTTCTACGTGATGGTGAGTATAGTGTCTTTGATATTTAGGGTTCTTTTCTTTCCTCATGAAGGAAAAGTGGTTACTATTGACCTACTTTCATATTATATGCTAGATTTTAGGATTTGTTAGTATGAATATTCCATTTGTTAGTGGTTCCATAGGCGCTTACAATAGTGTTGGTGTTAGCATGTTTAAAGATTCATCTTTGATGGGTAATTTCACCCCGTGTCCACCATCCAATCCTTCAAACTCAACTCCTATATGTATGATATCATTGGGTAGTATTGAATCACAAAGTGGTTCTTCAGCTTCTAGATTGGTTTGATCTAATGTGTTAGATGTCAATAAGGATCCTTGGGTGGTGCCTCATCCTTCAAAAGTAGAGTCATTTGGAGAAAGTATGTTGGCTAAGCATAGTAGAGATTTCATATCAAGCAATCCAGTCAACATCAACCAATGCTAATAAGAATATCCATCATGTTATGAAATATGATCAGTTCACTTTACCCATGTGGGTTGTCCACCCTTCTAGTTCATGTGATTTATTGGATATTGAGTTTCCTTTGGACAAGGCTATCCTTGAAGCCATGACTATGGTTGATAGACCATTGGAAAATATGCATCATCAGTTATCATTTTTTTCCAAGCTAGAACAATTAGTGGTTGACATGAAAAGCCTTGTTTCAAGTAGAGATATTGAGAGGTACCAATGCCCCATGCTAACACATGATGTGTCTGTGGTGGAAAACTTGGTGAACATTTCAAATAATCTACCTCATGACATCTCCATGAAGCTTGGCCCTTTCAAAGACTTTTGGGATGCATTTTCTGGGTCATCTAGTGAAATGCCAAGCTTTAACTTGATCGTGTCTAGGATTTATTTTTTAGAACTCACCACTAAATTTTCCATTCCAGTCGATACCAACAATGAATGTCTTGTATATTTACGATGTCTTGATGGGCATCAAGGCTACGATAGCTCATGATATTTATGAGTATGTTAGTCCTCGAGTTGTTTCTAATCACAATCACAACTTGTTTTTGGTTTATGATTGGAATCATGATATGCTAGGAATATGGAAATTTGAACCTATGTGGCATGGCCTTGACATGGTGTGACATGTTTCCAACAAAGGCCCATGAGTTGATGGATTACAAAAATAATCCTTGACCCGAGCCTTGTAATGGGCTCTACTTGAAGAAGTACTATGCGTAAGAAGCAATGTTGTGTAGTGCTTTGTACCATATTGTATTTTTAAGGCTTTTGTTTTTAAAGTTTTGCATTACAAAGCACGAGTTGTAATCGAAGGTTTATATTGGATTTATTAACTTTTGGACTAGTGTTGTTGATCATGTATACAAAACTTTGGAGACATTTTCTTTGGTATTTTTATGACGATCTTTATTGAATAGTGAGGTATGTGTTTCTATCTAGTATATAGATATATGTTTTTCCATACATTCCAATCTTGCATTGTTAACATCTGATTGTCAACATTATTCCTTAGGTTCTATCCCACCAAGTTGCGACATTATCCTTTTTCTCTATTGCACGTCGTAATGTAGTGCCTACCTTACATGGGCTACCCTATTTATCATTCCCTTTTCCATTTGGTGCTCATGTTGGATTTATCCATAGGCCCATGAACTCGTATTTAGCAATGCCATGACTTAAAAGTTGAGACCTCATCCTTTTGTCTTAATATTTTTCTGACCATGTCTTGATGGGGTTTGGGTTATTTTTGTTTCTTTATGGTTGCATGTTCTTATTAACCACTTGTGTCTTGGTGCAGACTACTATGCTTCCATTTGCTTGATTTTTCTTATTACCATTGTAGTCACTATTGACCATTTGTCATTTGTATCCATTTGCCTCCATTTTGGGACCATTTATAACGATGAATGGACATTACTTACTAAGAACATTTTTTCCATTTGTTTTGCATAGGTATATTCCATGTGCTTGGAATCTAATTGCATGCCATTGAGCCACTTGTTTTCTCCAATGTAGCACACTTTTATCTCTTATCTGTCATTCAGAAAAAGGACAAAATGATCTGAATCTATTTAATGGAAGGCTAAGATCAATCTACGTGATGATAATTTAACATATCTCCCAGTGGAATTATATCCCTTGAATACGAAAACAAGTGTTTGAATTTTGGAAAATGAAAGAATGGGTTTCACGTTCAAGTAACCACCTCACTAAGTTGTCTGGAACGATTAATCAAAATGTATGAAAACATAGTGTCCATCCAAGTGATCACCTCAATCACCCTTGTAGTGTCTGGAACGATTAATCAAACGATAATTAAAAATACACTGACTTATGAAAACGCCGTGTATGTCACTTTTAAACGACCAAGTCAATAGTCACCAACCATTCATGCAGTGCACAGCGTTCACGTCACGACTAAGTTGTCTCCTTGTCTGAAAATGCACTCTCTGAGATTTAAGTAACGAAGTCATTAGTCATTCGACCTTAAATTTAAGCGTGAAAAGAAATAATTTATTATAGATAATACATCTCTGCTTTATAAATAAAATAGTAATATACCCTTCCACTTAGATACAAAGACCATATAACTAACTACTATATGCCTTTTCTTTATTTATTTATTTTATTCTATAAGATAATTATATTTTTAATATAAAACCTTATAATTATTATTAATTTTAATGATATCATTTTATCATATAAAGAGAAATGGATAATATTTTATGATATAAAGAGGAATGGATAATTGAAGCGAAGTTATAGCCATTCTTTACTACGTACACAGAGCACATGATTCAGTACAGACACCATTGTTTGTCATATACTCGATTTTTCCATATTGAAAATTCAATTGTTACTATTACTGGAACTTTCTGAATTACTTGATTTTTCCATATACTTGATTTTTCCATATTGAAAATTCAACTGTTACATGAATAGTTGATTCACTACAGACACCATTGTTTGTCATATACTGGATTTTTCCATATTGAAATTCAAGTGTTACTGGAACTTTGTTTGTTACTCTATTATTTCATATTGAAAACTCAACACTGATTGAAAATTTGTTTGTCGATTATTGAATTAGTCCATATTGAAAATTCCATTGTTATTGGACCTTTGTTTGTTACTCGATTATTCCATATTGAAAACTCAACACTAATTGGAAATTTGTTTGTAGTTTATTGAAAAATCAAACTCAACACTGATTGGAAATTTGTTTGTAGTTTGGAAATTTGTTTGTAGTTTACTCGATTATTCCATATTGAAAAATCAACTACTACTTAGCACCTGAATAGTTGATTTACAATAGACTTCAGTGTTTGTCATATACTCAATTATTCCATATTGAAAATAATTGTTACTACTTAGCACCTGAATAGTTGATTTACAATAGACTTCAGTGTTTGTCATATACTCAATTATTCCATATTGAAAATAATTGTTATTGAAAATTTCTGAATCATTCCATTTTGAAAATTCAATGATTACAAATTTCATTGTTTGTGGTACATTGAAAATTCAACGGTTATTGGAAAATTGAATAGTATGGAATAAGTGTGGAAATTTATTTATACAAACAATGTTTTTGATTAACTCCGATCTAATTAGTGCATATTCAAAATTTAAAGACTCAGTTTTTACTGTTTGAACACTACGTTTTTATATTAAGAGATCCTAGTTCTTCCAGATGTTTTTGTATTAAGAGATCCTAGTTCTTCCAAAAGAGATATGTCAAGTTCACGTAATCATACTAATAAATTTATCTATAATAATTATAAAACTTTTAATTTTTTAATGAAAAAAATAAATTATCTATAAATTCTAGTAATTATATATATTTTTAATTTTTTAATGAAAAAACTAAATTAACTATAAAATTAATTAAAATATGATTTTAAAGAAGGACACCCATGTTTTCAATAGTTAAACCCACTTCAACTCTAGAAAGTGTTGTTGCTATTATTATTATCATTAGCTTGTAGATCTTAATAATAACTAGTGTTGTTGCTATTATTATTATCATTAGCTTGTAGATCTTAATAATAACTATTTTGTATTGTTATCTTTTTACATTTTTATTTTAGGGAGCATAATCATATTTTATTATTTTGATAATAGTATATTTCCACATAAGTGGAACATATTAAAGAAATATTTATACAAACAAATCAAATATAAGCACATAGTATATTACGTGGTAAAAACCTTCAAAGAGGAAAAGGGTCCATAATCCTACGGAAATGCTCATACTTCAGGCAATATATATTAATCCAAAAGGAAAATATTTTACATTTGACTTTCTCACAATCTATGCAAATGACCCTGTTATCCCCTAGTTTAGGGACAACTAAGGATATCACGTCTCGAGGCCCATAGGTCCTAGACATGGAGTACTGAGAGCCGAACGACTTAAGCATGACCCTAGAGGGCCCCTATTTTCTTCAGTGCAGTCCATTTATCATCATCAACAATAAGTCTTGCTCCATGAGGTAATGAATCTGTGTATCATGGTATGTGTCACTCTAATTTTTGAAGCACTTGAATATGTTGCATTGAATTCTTCTTCATTTCATGACGTTTGTTTGGAAATTATGCTCTTTGCCTCATTCATACTTGGAAGGGTGACATGATGCCCTAGTAATTTGATCTCCCTTTAGGATGGGTTGCCACTGGGTGGGTCTGTGAAAGGTCATCGTCCGTTCCCTCCATACTTACCACTTTCCATCTTTATTCCTCTCATATCCCCTACCTTTGTTTGGGCATTGTGATTGACTACACCAGGAAGGGTTGTACCTTACCTCGTGGGAAGAAGGGGCTAAAGGCCCAGAGGGTAAAAGTAGTTGGCAAGATTTAAAAGCCAATATTGAAACCTTTGAGATGCTTCGCCCAGGGATCCCCGAGAAAGCAATGAAAATCTTATCAATAAGAAAAGGGGACCCATAAAATATATAAACACTCAAGGTACTAGTTGATGGATAATAAGTCTCATCACGAGCCGACCTATTATGACCATGACCATGTAGCGGTATGACACTACCACCTATATGGTCACCAAACCAGGGTAGTGACTCTTGGTGGCATAGCCAAGAGAAAGGGGGTCTCATCTCGAGCCATCCTTCTCATATCCGTGAAATGTTTTTGGATAACGCTGTCACCTATGGTTATCAAGCTAGGACAGTGGCCCTCAACTATTTCCCTTAAAGCACAAAAACAAAATATCAAAAGAAATAAAGATAAGAATAAAAGGAAATGAATGGGCTGGGAAACAATAAAATTTATGACAAGGTGCAACTCTCCCTCTACAAAGGCACCCACAGGTAAGATTTTACATTTCCCTGTTATCACATGCACTCTATGCCCAAACACTTACCCCATACCACCTCATACACTTACATGATATGGACTAGATCCCACCTGGGAAACACCCCAAACTTAAGAGAGGTTAGACCAATAGGACGCCCTAGACCTTCTCCAACCCTAACTTGTCAAATTGTATAACATCTTTGAGCATTTTTATGGGTTAAAGGTGGGTTTGATGCACATGTTTGGGTAATTTAATTATTGGATGTGATTTACATGTTATGATCCCTATGACTTATGAACCCCTCGAGGACTTACTCATTGTTGCTACAGGACTTTGCCTGGTGGACAGGTACACATGAGGGAATGATTAGCTCATACCTTCATGGGGGATTAAATCCCAAAGATGGATGTTGTAACCCTAGCCATGGGTAAGAAGACATTGAATATTTGCACCAGGAAGAAAAAAAGATGTTGCCTTTCAAGGCACCCTAGTAGATCTAGACCCAGGGGGCTCTTTCTCTTCCACATGGATGTTGGCCCTTGAAGGTCGAGGACATCACCATCATGATCCTAGACTTCATCGAGACCTAGGGTTTTTGTTTTGGAGGCATTTATGAGCCTAGTGGCATGTGTGGGCTTCTTTTGGAGCCTTTGGAGGCCAAGCACCCTACCTTTTAGGCTCAACATTCACCCTTATGACCTCAATGCCACCCTAGAAGGGCATGAAATAACCCTTGGAGGTGTCTTTAGATGCTAATTAATTTTATTTATTTCAAATTTGAATTTATTTGTAAATTAGCGAGGTCGACCTTATTTTGACCTAAAATTAATTAAAGGTCGAAGATTTTGTATAAATAAACATAAAGTACATTCATTTTTACATAACAACTCTCACTTGTAGAAAAGTGGACTGAAATTTGCGCCCTACTTAGGGTGTTATTGGTTGAAATTGTGAGGTGCATCTCACTTAGAGTCTTCTACTTGCAACTTAGATGATGTTTTGGTAAAATTACTTGGCAATCTAGGGTTTCATGGCTTGATTATTCTTGGTGAAGTAAGTAAATATGAAATTCTCATTTCATTTGAATGGTTATGGTCTATTTTCTTATTCATTTTAAAGATTATGAAATTTCTTTCTTGATAAACCCTAGGAGTGAAGAACTTAAGATACTACTTCTTTTCTCTACATTTGTTAGAGTTTGCTAAGGTGGTTAATTTTGACAAGCTTCTCAAGCCCTAAAGTGCTAGCACTTTAGAAGCCTTGATTAATCATTGTTGCATCTAAATATTTCTTTCAATTATCTAAGAAGGAGGAAAACCGCTAGGGCCTAGAAGTGCCTACTCTCTAGTAGCTCACCTCCCTAAAGATTGAATCCTAAGAAGACTTAAGTTACTAGTCTTCTAAGATTCATTCTTTACTTAGATAAACATAATCATTTTGTTTCTTACTCCAAATGAATGTTGTTGAACATTTGACTCCATAACCCCTCAAAGGAGCTAGTCCTTACAATTATTTTTTTGAGAGATCAAATCAACACTCAAACCTTAATCTTTCTATCTTTCACAACTAAAACTAACACTAAACTAGCCTAGTAAACTAACCCTACCTTGTTGTTGTTACAATCATTGCTACAACCATCTTTAAACAACAAATTTTCTGCGTTATCTACATTAGATGCCATCTAAACACTTATAAATTTTCTTGTGACATTTGATTATCATTATGCCTAGTAAATGTTGTCTTTTCAAGCAATTTTGAGGCATATTTCTTGCATCTATTATAAAATACTTCTTGTTGTTGTAAAACTTTATTGTGTTGTAATTTTATATCAGCTATAATACATTTCAATGTTTTATTTTCTTATTGAAGCACTATCATCATTTTGTACTTGAAACTGCCATATTTTTTCTTGTTGTCTTGTTCTGGGAAGGTGGACTTCATCCATTACATTTTCTTCATATCTTAAGACATAAAACTTAGTAAGACCTTTTGGCTTGAGTGACCAATGAGAGGGGGGGTTATCTTTGCATCCTTGGTTTAGTTTCACCAGCCCTTTAGGTCACCAGGGACGTCTCCCTTGGGGTAATCTCAACATACTCCTAAATAGAAAGGGGTTTCCTATTAAGGTGACAATGATATGTCACCCCCTTGTTACGCCAATATTGTTTCATGTGCCTTGGATTTTAGGAAAGTACAGATTGTGTGATAATATTCTTGGCACCGTTGTTGGGTAACACTGAGTCAATATTCCTTGAATGACACTTTTTCAGTAAGCCTTTATCCAAAGCCTTCATTCACATAACTTAATTAGTGACTCCACTGAGGGTGATCCCCTCATCCCTTTGATAATTTCAATAATATTATCTGTTGACTCCACAAAGTTGAGGGAGATATACCAATCCTCCCAAGTCTTACAGAAGAAATCCCCCTCGATACTCTCCTGTAGTAAAACCATTATTCGTAGGCAATATTCCATTAAATACAATGTCTAATGCTCAGACTCAGACCCATAATCCAAATCAAGTTAACAACCAAAATAAATGGTCATCCAAACTTTTTAAGCCATTAGACATGACAAAAATTCCAGGATACCCTAGGAAAATGCCACCTAGATATGAGAAGTGGTTGCCTAAGTTCGTTGGTAATGATGTAGTCAGCGCAGAGGACCATATGAGCAATTTTTGGGGCTTTTCCCAACTTCATCCCATCATTGATGATATTGAATATTTGGTAATGAAGATGTTTTATTCTACCCTCTATGATGGCATTATAAGATGGTATAATGTTCTTCCTGATGCTAGTATTACATCCATGGATAAGTTAGAGGAAAAATTCCTCAAAATATGGAGTGTCAAAGAGAACCACAACATGTTGCTAACAAGTCTTAACAACATTATAAAGGTTGAGAATGAAACTAATAGGGAATTTCATGACAAATTTGTGAGGCTAGTACAACAGATCCCAACAAGCCACCACCCTTCAAACAACTTTCTTCTCTTTATTTACACCAAATCCTTTACAGGACAAATGGGTTTCCTTACCAGAGACAAAGCTCCTAGAACAATCCAAGAATCCCATGAGATGGATGTGAATATTGAAAATAAGTTATCATCATCCAAAGTAGAAACTTTCTCCACCCCAAGAGTCAAGATGGATGATAAACCCAAAGTGGTCTACAATGCTAAGGCTACCTCAGATATTGGTGCCAACTTGGAAAATCTACAGTTGTCTATATATGGCATGGTAAAGACCCAAGAGTTAATGATGAATAGGATTTTCAATCTAGAAAGAGCCCAACAACAAGCTCCCAGACCTCCTTATAAGGGGAAATTCCGAAGGATTAGTCAAGGTTTCAATCCTAAGAACGATCAAGAGGTCCCTAACACTTTAGTCCCTACAAACATGGTTGAGGAAAGCCCATGGTGTTTCCAATGAAGAGAATCACATTGGGAGCATGAATGCCCTCTAAATAATGGTGAACATGATCAAGTCAACATTATCGACCATACCATTGAGGAGCCACAATATTTCCTTAATATCACACCCGGAGAACATGACGAAGGCATAAAGGAAGAAACTAGGAGGGCTAGGATGGAGGTAATCAATAGCCTTGATCAAGAGTCAAGAGAGAAGTTGAATAATCATAATTCCAAGTGTATACTAGGAAAAATCGAATGAACCAACCTCTCTCTAGTGGACCTACAACTTGACAACTGAAACCTCTACCTATGAACATACTCCTCCATAAAACTTATTCTGAGACTGACAAGATTGACTTAAATTTTGACTTGAAAAGTGCATTTACGAAAATTCATGTAACCATCCCATTGAAGGAAGTTATCAAGGTTCCATCCATGAAATAAAGGTTTGAAATTTTTTTCAATGTGTTGGATGAACCAATAGACCCTTCTATTGTGTTACAAGCATACCATTTTAGGGTTTAATATGATGGAAACCCACCCTTATTTATGTCATTTCTAGTAAATAACAAATGTATTAATAACTGTATGCTTGAATTAGGAGCAGGTTCCAACATGATGTCTTTGAAATTCATGGAGAAACTAGGCCTAAAGGCTACATGACCTTATAGGAATGTCTGTGGTTTTGAATCTATGGCCATACCCACTCATGGGGTAGTTGAGAATGGTGAAGGACACATTGGTAAATATTTTGAGAGAGTGATCCATAAGGATATTGTGGTGGTATATGTCCCTGATGTATGGGGGGTGCTTTTTTCTAGAAAGTTCGATGCAATGTTGGGTGGTACATTAGAGATGGATTTAACTTACATCAGCATGCCTATGAAAAATGGGACAATTGCATGCCTTCCAAATATTCCAATGGCCATGGTCCATGTACAAGAAATTAACAATGATACTAAGATCGGTGAAACACATGAGCCAAATAAGGAAAACCTTCCTTTTTTTTCTCTAGAGGATTTGCCTTTCACTTTAGAGGAAGATTTTTATGAGATACAATGGCCAAAGAAAGAAGAGTATAAAAAAATATTAGATAAATATAAGGAAAAAGAAGTTGGATCTGTCAAGTTACTAAAGAAAGGGGATGATGATGTATTGATTAAACCAAGTCAACAAGAAGTCCTTACAGTTGAATCCCACCCTCCTCCCTCAAAACAATACACTAGGATTATATAGGGAACAACAAAGTTTGAAGCAAGAGAATATCAAGAGGGAGATACGGTATGGATGTGGGACACTAAGAAAGGTGAGCCTAACAATATTAAAGGGAATAGACAATTTTGTCTTGGACCTTTTAGAATCAGAATGAATTCAGTCAATGATGCCTACTATTTATCTACACTAGAAGAGAGACAATGTCCATTACCAGTTAGTGGACGCCTCCTCAAACCCCATCATGCGGTAGAGACTTGAATTCATAGGTAAGTACAGGTAAGTTAGATTAGGTAGGCATTTGAATCCATTGTATATACCATCTGCATATCATGATAGCATAGTTGTAGTTTCATTTCCATATTGTTTTGTTCATTATGTATATCTGTATGCTCATGATTATATGTTATATTAGAGATGCCCTTTATTTGTTTATTATATCATATATGAAAAAGGGGTGATATCACCACCCTAAGGATTACTAATATCCTTTGTTGAGATTTAGCAGGCATAGGTCATACCATAGATGTTGAACTATGCTCTACGGTGAACACATGTCCTCGAGTTGGAGCCAAATGTTATCCCCTAGCCTAGGGATAACTAAGGAGATCATGTATCGAGGCCCATAGGTCCTAGAGATGGAGTAAAAAGAGCCAAGTGACTTAATCATGGCCCTGGAAGGCCTCTCTTTTCTTTGGTGCAGTCCATTTATCAACGACAACAATATCCATCCCACCAGCATGGTCCTGAAGTAGCATTAAGTCTTGTTCCATGAGGTGATAAGTCTGGGTATCATGGTATGTGTCACTCTAATTTTTGAAGCACTTGAATATGTTTCATTGAATTCTTCTTCATTTCATGATGTTTTCTTGGAAATTATGCTCTTTCCCTCGTTCATACCTGGAAGGGTGACATGGTGCCCTAGTAAGTTGATGTCCCTCTAGGATGGGTTTCCACTGGGTGGGTGTGTGAAGGGTCATTTTATATTCCGTCCATACTTACCACTTTCCATATTTATTCCTCTCATCTCCCCTATCTTTGTTTGGGAATTGGGATTGGCTACAGTAGAAAGGGTTATACCTTACCTTGTGGGAAGAAGGGGCTAAAGGCCTAGAGGGTAAAATTAGATGGCAAGAGTTAAAATGCAATATTGAAACATTTGATATGCTTCGCCCAGGGATCCCAGAGAAATAAGTGAAGGACTTGTCAGTAAGAAAAGGGGACCCATAAAATACATAAACACTCAAGGTACTAGCTTATGGATAGGAGGTCTCATCATGAGCCAACCTATTATGACCATGAGTGTGTAGCGATATGACACTACAACCTATTTGGTCACCAAACTAGGGTAGTGGCTCTCAGTGGCATAGCCAAGAGAAAGGGAGTCTCATCACGATCCAAACTTCTCATCTTCGTGAAATGTTTGTGAATAACATTGTCACCTATGGTCATCAAGCTAGGATAGTGACCCTCAACTATTTCCCATGAAGAACAAAAGAAAAAGATCAAAAGAAATAAAGCTAAGAGTAAAAGGAAATGAATGGGTTGGGAAACAATAACATTTATGACAAGGTGCATCTCGCCCTCTACAAAGGAACCCACAGGTAAGATTTTACATTTCCCTATTATCACATGCACCCTATGCCCAAACACTTACCCCATACCACCTCATGCACTTACATGATATAGACTAGATCCCACCTGGGAAACACTCCAAAATTAAGAGAGGTCAACCCAATAGGACACCCTATGACCTTCTCCAAACCTAACTTGTCAAATTTCATAACATCTTTGAGCATTTTTCTAGGTTAAAGGGGGGTTTGATGCACATGTTTGGGTAATTTAATAATTGAATTTGATTTACATGCTATTATCCCTATGACTTATGAACCCATGGAGGGTGTACTTATTTTTGTTGCAGGACTTTTCCTAGTGGACAGGTACACATGATGGAATGATTAGCTTAGACCTTCATGGGGGATTAAATTTGTGGGATTTAATCCAAGACATTGAAGATTTGCACTAGGAAGAAAGAAGGATGTTGTCTTTGAGGGTACCCTGGAAAACCTAGACCCAGGGGGGTATTTCTCTTCCACATAGATATTGTCCCTTGAAGGCCCAAGACATCACCATCATGGACCTGGACGCCATCTAGAGCTAGGGTTTTCGTTTTGGAGGCATTTATGATCCTAGTGGCACGTGTGGGCTTCATCCGAAGAATTTAGAGGCCAACCGCCCTACCGTTTAGGCTCATCATTCCACCTTAGGACCTCAATGTCACCCTATAAGGGCATGACATCACCCTTGGAGGTGTCTTTATATGCTAATTAATTTTATTTATGTCAAATTTGCATTTATTTGTAAATTGTCCAGGTCGGCCTTATTTTGACCTAAAATTAATTAAAGGTCAAAGATTTTGTATAAATAAACATAAAGTACATTCATTTTTACATGAAAACTCTCACTTGGACAGAAGTGGACTGAAATTTGTAATTGTCTAAAATAGTGAGGCATACCTCTCTTGGAGTCTTCTACTTGCAACTTGGATCATTTTTTGGTAAAGTTACCTCGCAATCTAGGGTTTCATGGCTTGATTATTCTTGGTGAAGTAAATCTGCATTTGTCATTTCATTTTAATGGTTATGTTCTATTTTTTTATTCATGTTAAAGAATATGAAATTACTTGCTTGACAAACCCTAGGAGTGAAGAACTTAAGATACTACTTTTTTTCTCTACATTTGTTATACTTTGCCAAGGTGGTTAATTTTGAAAAGCTTCTAAAGCCCTAAAGTGCTAGCACTTTAGAATCCTTTATCAATCATTGTTGCATCTAAATATTTCTTTCAATTATCTAAGAAGGAGGAAAACCGCTAGGGCATAGAAGTGCCTACTCTCTAGTAGCTCACCTCCTTAAAGATTGAATCCTAAGAAGACTTAAGTTACTACTCTTGTAAGATTCATCCTTTACTTGGACAAGCATAATCATTTTGTTGCTTATTCCAAATGAATGTTTCTGAACTTTTTACTCCATAACCCCTCAAAGGCGCTAGTCCTTACACTTCTTTTCTTGAGAGATCAAATCAACACTCAAACCTTAACGTTTCTAGCTTTCACTAACTAAAACTAACACTAACCTATCCTAGTGAAATCACCCTACCTTGTTGTTGTTACAATCACTACTACATCCATGTTGAAGCAACAAATGTTCTGCATTATCTACATTAGATGCTAGCTAAACACTTCTAAATTTGCTTATGACATTTGATTATCATTCTTCCAAGTAAATGTTGTATTTTCATTGTCTTTTCAAGCAATTTTGAGGCCTATTTCTTGCAGCTGTTATAAAATACTTCTTGTTGTTGTAAAACTTCATTGTGCTGCAATTTTATATCATCTAGAATACATTTCAATGGTTTATTGTCTTATTAGCTAACATCATTTTGTACTTGAAACTGCCATATTGTTTCTTGTTGTCTTGTTTTGGGCAGGTACACTTCATCCATTACATTTGCTTCATATCTTAGGACATAAAACTTAGTAAGATCTTTTGAATTAAGTGACCAGTGAGAGGGGGGATTATCTTTGCATCCCTGGTTTAGTTTCACCAGCCCTTTAGGTCACTAGGGATGTCTCCCTTGGGGTAATCTTAACATACTCTTAAATAGAAAGGGGTTTCCTATTAAGGTGAGAGTGACAGGTCACCCCCTTGTTATGCTAATCTTGTTTCATTTGCCTTGGGTTTTGGGAAAGTATAGATTGTGCGATAACAAATCATATGTGCTCATTAAATAAGATCATGTATGAATTAGATATGAGTTTCAAAGGGAAGATTAGCCATCATATTACTTTATGTCTAGAACATATCATGATAACTACAAATGCATACTAGATAAAGAAACACACTTGTGGAACATAATTTACCTAAAGACAAATTAGACCAAGTTGACCTTAACTAACTTCTAAGTGTCTAAATATTTTAACATCCCCCCTTAATAACAACATGGGATAGGATTGAAGGATTTACAAAGGTGACACAATAGGATAAGGAAGGAGGCATCAAAGTATATCCTCCTTTAATGAAAACATCCTAAAATCCTAACATAGTTTGAAAAACTTTGCTTTTGTAAGAGACTTTGTGAAAATGTCTATGTTGGGCAAGTATTTTGATTGTTTTGTTGCGATGGTTGAATCATTTTTGCACCAATATTATATATGCTATTGACCATTTTGAAGGAGTTTTCAAAGGATTTTGTATCAATTCATCATGGATTTATATCAGGTATGTGTAATCAATGTTTTGCAATGATTTTGAGGTAAATTCAATTCGTTTTGATGTTTATCAGGGTCTAATGCATAATATGAGTGTCACAGGGAGAATTCGTAGTCCGATCCTCCATCTGGTACCTCGTCCGACACTTCATCCAGCTCCCCATCCGGTATGCAATCCAACATTCCATCCAACATGCGATCCAACACTTGGAGGGAAGGTTAGTTAGCGGTTAGTACATTGGCATTCTGTGATGGGTGAATCAACGACCTAGTTTTTGTTCCCCCTTGTGGCCTCCAACTACTGAGCTCGTGACATCTCAGATTATCTAGTTATGCTAATCATTGAGTGTATCACGGATTTTATAGAAGCCAAAGTTGTTAGAGCGCATTTAATGGAATTGATATTTTTAGAGGAGGTCGACCCTTCCAGTTGTCGACCTCTTCAGTTGTAATTTACCTATAAATACCACTAGTAGAGGAAAGACCAAAATCAAAATTCTTGAGAAGAAATTCATTTGTGTTATTCAAACATTTTTTCTGCAAATTTGTGTTCCAGACTTCGTTTTTAATTAATGACAGAATCGTGCTGAGTTAAGACTATGTTTTGTTGTTGAAGAGTAGCCACAACCTACTGGGGGGCCCGCCAATGGTCTAGGTGATTATTTCCATCAATACATATTTACAGTTATCTAATTTCCTTACTTAGATTTCGAAATTGTCTCTTTACTGTACGAATTTCTCAATTGTAATTTCTTGTTGTGTATATGTTTTAATTGCAGATTGCTTTTCTAATCCATCTTCCTGTACATTGCAGATTGTTTTTTGAACTGTGTATATCATAGAAAGATGTGCATGATTTTGTGTTAATAATTATATTTTGTTGTAGGTTGTAGGGATGTTTAATCATAGTGTTGTGTCTTCTTCTACTTAGCTAAAAGTTACTCTACATAGTACTAATCTAGATAGGTTTATTTGTAGATTAATTGCTTCAATTTTGATAGTTTGACATGGTACTAATTTAGATAGATTTACTTGTAGTTTTGATAGATTCACTGTTTTAGTTTTAGTTTCGACAAAGTATTAATTTAGATAGGCTTACTTGTAATTGCAAATTCTCTCTGTAGGTTTGTTCCATTTATTAATTTAGCTTCAGCATGATATTGTAGAAATAGACTTTGAGTTATGATCTTTAATAGCATTTTGGTTGATCTTGAAGTATAATTTTTAATGATAGATTAGTTCATTTCAGATTATGAGATGTCAGTTATGGATTTGAGTTGTAATTTCTAATTAGCATTAGTCAAGAGTTATAGATTTCCATAGAGTGTTTTTATTGTCATTCTAAAATATGGATTTGAATTAAGATTTTTTATTAAGAATTAAATTACACGTTTATGATTTTATAGCTTCGCTTGAATTAGTGAGTTTGAACAAAGTATTTCCCATTATTAGTCTGATATAGTGAATGATTGATGTTTACTTGATGTTTACTTGAATTTTCATTAATAGTTAGATGCCATCAAGATGTGAGTTCTTGCTTTTCTTGCTTTTAGTTAGGTAGATGAGTGTTCATTCTTGCAAGATAGAAATAATTGTGAGTTTTTGTTTTAAGAATAGAGTTTACTTATAAACATAATTTTGACATATTATTTGTGTATGTGCTTACTTATCATTTTCTTATTCAAAGGAATATTAAATAGATAGATGAAATAATTCAGAGATAGATTTCTTGTTATTTTCTTATTCAGAGATATATCAAATAGTGCATAGTTCTAGAATTTCTTAATGCTCTTCATTATTTGAGTTTATTGGAATTAGATTAGATTAGGCTAGGCTAGTCTAGATTATTGCTCTAGACCTACACATACAGTGTCGGCACCTCGAAACTTACTAGCCTCGGGTTGATAATTTAATGTCGAAACAAAGAGCATATATT
>JASDQU010246251.1:0-16652 GCA_032191745.1 Picea mariana
TATATAATCTTAGAAGAAAAAAAATATATATATATTATTCCCGTTCAAAACTGCAGAGATATAATTTCAAAACCGCAGAGATCTAGTATGCCCGTTCCAAACCGTGGAGAAATATTAATTTAAAAAACCACAGATAAGTAGTATTCTCGTTCAAAACCACAGAGAAATATTATTTTCATTCAAAACCGCAAAGAAATATTATTCCCGTTCAAAACCGCAAAGAAATATATTAAGATAACTAAAAAACTAAAAAAAATGGTAAAATAAATATTTTTTCAATAAAGTTTCCTGAAAATTTAATAACACAACTTAAAAAAACTTTAAAATGGTAAAATAAATTCCTTAGAGCATTTCATATGCATCGAAATCCCTCAAACACTCCGATCGTGCAATCTCATCATGATTTCATCGAAATAAAACTGAAATTGCAAAAATGTAGTGAAAAAATGCAAATGATTAATTCCTTTCCTAAAAATAACTATAAATGGTATGTTGTATAAAAGTTGTTTGAAAAAAAGGTTGATCGAACTTTATGAAACTTTACGAGAATTCASATMTCTTTATGAGGATGTCACCTCATACTTTTTGTGTGAGTCAAAGGCGACGGCTAGAGGTGCATAAAGGMATACAATGTTCTTTCTTCGAGCATGCTCTTTAATCATTCCTTAGCTCCACTCATACAAAACCGGACTCATGAGTATTTCCCCAAAATTCTACAACTATAATGTTTAATAAATTGGCTTAGAAGTAAAATGTAGAGGTAATATATTTTTTTCTCAAGTATTATGGTAATTAAAGTAAATTCTATTTTTATACATGTAGTCAAAGTTAATTTACCTTTTATTAACTTTTTTTGGTTTCTAAAATTTGATAATGTTCAACATCGATTTTATATTAAATTGAATATTTTAAAAATAAAAATAAAATAAATCAAAWTTTTAAATTAGTTATTTTTAATTTTTAATTGGTGGAAAAGGATGATTTCAGTAATTTCTCTTACTTGAAAGTGACATATAAAAAAAATAATTAAAAAAAAATTGACACACTTTGCTTGTAATTGTAATTGGTTGCTTGTAGTTCATTGCTTATTTGTTATGGGCATCTACACTTCATTTCTTGTACTTCATTGCATACTTTGGACGAGAAACTACTCAGGTTACATGTCATTGCATTAATTACTAGACCAACCACTTAATTTGTGGTTGATGAATGCCTAGAGGCCAAAACACCACCCACCAAAACATTGTTTGCCATACTCTACTATAGCTTATAGTTGGCAAGCATACTTGGGAAGCAGGCTAATCTGGCAAGTAGATTAATGAATAATGTGTATTAATCAAGGGCTCTAATGATTAACGAACTCAAAATGACATGCCAGAGAGTTATAGTATTAAATCCTGGCCTTTAATGTGTGGACACGATGAAGAATATTCTCGTATCATTAAATCTCACATGCACATTGCATATTTTTAATTAAAATATTGATTAATCTAGAAGTTTTCAATAGGTATATGCCTCTCAGCATAATAAGCAAGCTCGTTGAAACAAAAGGTAAAAACTCTAAAACACAAGGTAGAAACTATAACGATTTTATGTCAAGTTTAGTGGACCAGTGTTCCCCACATTCGAATCATTATGCAAGACAAACAAATACTTCAGGCATAGAGTTTATTGTTTCCTCACTGTAATATGCTATATTGTGTGATCATTATGTAGGACAAACATGTACTTTGGGGAGAGAGTTTATTGTCTCTTCACTGTAATCTGCTATATTGTGCATGGGACTGTTCATTAATTGATTTGTGTTCACAGATATTGGTCGCATATATGAATGACTTTGAATCTCATCAAAGCAATACAATACTCGAAATTGCAGAGCATATGAAAGGTCGAAATTGTGGAGCCTATAAAAGGATCCAAGCAACCTATAATATTGCAAAGTTTTGATCAGAACTTAAAAAAAATTGTTTTGATAAGATCTAAAAAAATTCATTGGCTAAAGAACTTTTTAGATAAGAATGACCATTATATTCATGTTGAGAGTTTAATGGATAATATGTCTTGTGTTCATAGCAATGACAATTGTGCCATCCATTCCAAGAAGAAATTCATTTTGTTTGAACTAGTGATAGTGTACAATTCTCTTAGTTGTCGTAATTTATATAGCTTCATGCGCCAACTTTTCTTTTTAGATGTGAAATTCTAGTGATCAATTTCATTATGCCTCTTCAAAATCTACCTAGTTTTTTGTAATCTTTGTTATAGTGGGAAAACCCCCTTACAGACTACACTAGGGTTCTAAAGTGCAGGGAGAGATAACCGTCTAAAGTTTCCTACTTTTAACAACTATCCCGACAACACCCTACATTCATGCATAAAGTACAAAGTATAGGGATCTGGTAGTCTTACCTTAAACTCCGCGTCCGGTGTCGATCCCTATGTGTTCGGTTGCTTCTCGACTGCAAATATCCTCCCAAGGCTGACCTGCATTCACCAAAAGACAAACAAGAAACTATGAAAATGCATTATATATATGAATTAGTGGGTTAGATGTCATAACAAAATGTAAATCAAACATGAAGATTGAACACATCATATGGAGGGACGGGAAAAGTACTTCTTTATATTAATCTCACAGAGTTACTTACAAAATGAGATCAACGACTGCTCCTCGGACCCAGTCCTGGGCTCCTCTTCACCAAGCTCCAACTACTTCCACGTATCCTTCTTCTCTCACAATTCTCTCTAGAGAATGGGCATGGGCTTATGGATGAGGAAAAAAGCAAGAATAGGGAATTCTGGGTCAAAAATCACAATGTGGCTGCAAATTCTTGGGGCAAGGGGGGAAAGCAAAATGGGAAGAGTTTCACTGTTGCTATGTTTCTCCTTGGAATGAGACCCCAACACCTATTTTTATATGAAAAAAATATGGTTATTCGGTTGGGTGACGGGCTATAGGTGGTGAATTAGTTGGGAAACTACCCAATAGCCTGTAATCTCAACGAAACCCTTGTAACTTTTTATTTTTGCAACTTTTGTGGGTATACGTGGGTTGTAATGGAACAACTAGCGTACGTACGCGGGCAGTAGTGGTGCAGCTAGCATACATACGCGGGTAGTAGTGGTGCAGGGTGTGTACATCTTCAAAAATTGTGTTTTTAAGAAGAGTTGTTATGTATTGGCTTGGCAAAAATAGTAAGTAAGATGGCCTGATACCAGGTCTGCATGTGTGGTGGAATTTAGGGTTATAATAGATGCCCCCTAATGTGTGAGGTCAGAAGAGCACCTGATGGCCGAAATACATTAAAAATCTTTACCAACGTACAAAGCGAGTGAGCCCGGGACTAGAGTTTAAGAGGTGTCATCTGCAAAATAACAATTGTCTCACCGAGGCGAGCATACCCATGCTCGGGATGAAATAAATCAAGGTTTCCAATCAAATACACTGCAGATCCATGTCATATAACTATATAAAGTGTAGCCGCAAGAAATACACAATGGATCTACATCTCAAAATTAAATATATACATGTATAGTATCCATCTTCAAGAAGCCAACGACGTTTGATGGATGGAGATGAGCTCTTCAAAGCTCGAGAAAAAACTTCAAGATCTTCAAAACTCAGGTAGGAGTGCAATGTAAGTGTACAACTTCACTACCTAGAGGTCTTCGAGAGCTCGTCGGGGAATAAACAATAGGATCTTAGTGATCAGGCAGAGAACTTCATTGATTTTAAACAAGGACTTGATTGGACTTTAAGGATGGTCGGGCATGAGGTCAAGAGACAAGCTTTAGAAAGGCCGACTCAAGTTGGGTAAAACTTCCCTTGGACAATAGCACGACCGATGATCAAACTCAGGAAGCATGACATTGACATAAGTTCACGATGCAGGAGGTAACGCAAACTCTCCATATGTTTGGAAGAATAACCAAATGGAGGAGGACACAACTCTATGTTATGAGAACAACTTCCTAAATTCATATTAAATCCCAAAGCTTGACGAACAAACGGAAGGATGTGCTTTTTCCAAGGGCGACTCATTGTGCTGCCATAAAAAGAAAATACTTTTCCCATCCTCTTTTTGGGGTATATTTGATTTTTTTTGTATTTTTCAATATTTTGAAATCTTGAAAAAGAATAAAGGAATGTTACGTTACAAAGGAGGAACAAGTGTTGCAAGCATACTAGTTCCAAGCGCAAGGAACACACTAATGCTCAGAGCAAGGAGACATGTGCAGGGAAAGGACACTTGGGGAAATTCATCCATGGGTCAAGGTGTCAAGACACAAAGGAAAAGTGCTACAAGGATTGTGTATAAGGCATGCTTCAAAGGTTCAGTTGAAAACAACATGGAGCCGGAATTAGGCCAAAGATGCAGGAATGCAAATGCGATTAATAGGACACAATGATAACGCCCTTCAATGTAATTTTAAGCGAGCCCGGAGAAGGTAAGGTCGATGGTTTTTCATTTTTAGAGAGTCTGAAAAAGTGCAAAAGAAGACTCCATTGGGGTACCTTTTTCGAAGATAGTCTAGTCGGCTCGAAAAAGGGATAAATTAGCACTGAAAAGATGTCTATTCAAAACCATTTTAACGAGTGTGACAAAGACAAGATCACTCAAAAATCTTTTCAATTTTAAGGAGTCTAAAAGAGCTTAACTATGGACTCACTGCCTTTTTCTAGATTTAGTCTCCTTAGCCCGAAAAAGTATAAAATCTACTTAGGAGAACTCTCCCGGCGAGACGAATCTCTCGAGGTGTACATTTTTCCTCCTTAATCTATAGGCCGGAAAAAGGGGTAAACTCATGCGAGTAAATGTTTTTCTGAACCAATTAACGAGTGTGAAAGAACAAGGTCACTCGACGATCTTTTCACTTTTAAGGAGACTGAAAAGAGCTTCACTATGAACTATGTAATGGATGTTCTTCTGGACCGGTTTAACGAGTGTGAAGAAACAAGCTCACTCAACGATCTTTTCAATTTTAGGGAGTCTGAAAAGAGCTTAACTATGGACTTCGTGCGGGTTCCTTTTTTGTAAATTTAGTCCCTCTGGCCCAAAAAAGGGTTAAACTTATACCTGAGAATACTCTCATAGCGAACTGAAGTTCCTAGAGTATACCTTTGTTCGTACAATTAACCATCCGGACCGAAAAAATGGTAAACTACCGTTGGGCAGACGTGCCTTCAAATTTTAGTTTGGCGAGCGTGAAGGGCAACAAGATCGCTCGACAATCTTTTCATGTTTAGCGGGTATGAAAAGGGCTTAAAAGAAGACTCGTTTTTTTTTGGAGTCCTGAGGGTGAGGTTAAGAGTGATAATATATCAAACATGTGAAGGCTCAAACTCGTAATCAAGACAAGACTAAAAGGACTCCCGAGCCTATAGTCATTAGCGACGACATCGACGCCAAAATGCAACCAGGATCTACCTAGGGCATCCATGTGAGGGTAGGCTCTACCACTAAATTACGACACTTCTAGAGCAACAATGATGGTTCTGTGTCACAATTCGGTGGGGTCGATCCTATGGTAAAGAGAAAAAGACAACGAGGTGAAAAAAGTGGAGGTGGAATCCTAACTTAAATGCACAAAGTTGGAAAAACGACTTTTCACCAAAGGACCTTAAAAGTGCCCAAACTACCAAAAAGTTCACCGAACCAAAAGTAAAGTGTATCGTAACATCCAATGAGAAACTCAAGAACCATGTTGCATGATTTTCAAGCCAGAAAAAATGATAAGGGGGGTCAAAAAATGGGAAAAAAAACCAAAAAAGTCTATAAATAGAAGCTGGCAGCTCATTATCACCATTGCAAATTGAGAATTGACCAAAAATCCAAAAACACCCCTTTGTGAAAGAAGTTGATTTTGGGAGATTCAATGGACGAATTGAACTCCCGCTTGGACCAAGTAAGTACAAACTAGCTTCTCCTGCATTTCCATTCTTTCTTTTTTCATTTCTTTTTATTTTTGGGGGGTGCGCAACTTTAACAAGGTCGACCCTATGTGTACGCGGGATGTCTAAGCACAGACCGCGTATGAACACGGGCAAAGAATAATCTGCCCATGTACATATGCGATTGTGCCCAATACAACCCGTGTACACCCTCTAACATATGAAAAAAAGTGAAAATGCATTATTTAACTCCCCTTTGAAATTGACATTTTGCAGAATGTATGTCCATTGGAGAGAGAGGGAGCATGCGGACATTGATATACTGGTTGAGGAAGACCCTGCTTCTATCGCCGCATTAAAACAATGCAAGTTGTGGAAATTATTCCGGTGTCCACTCATGAGGGCACAACCCAGACTGTTGAACGCCTTAGTGGATTACTAACACCTAGATGCAGAGGCATTTATGCTCAAGGGAGAGTCATTGACTCCAACGACTGAAGATATTTATTTTCTGACTAACCTCTCAAGGAGAGGGGAACCAGTCAAACTTTGTGCTTTCCCCCCTGGGCCTCACAACATTGTCGAGTTGATCGGGCAACACTGCGAGGCCGGAACAAATAAAGTGGGTTCCTAGGTACCGATCCACAAAATCACCAACCTATCACTAAAAGTGATAGTTTTACTTATTGGGAGGATCACTGGATCCGCGAATTTACATCAGGCCTCCCAGGTGCATATCCATTGCGTAGTACAATGCTTAAATGCACGAGTGTTCAATTGAAGTACAACCATGCTAGATTGCATGAAGAGACAGCTCACAGAGTGTCGTGGGCGAAACAATAAGAACTTTGGGTTCAAGAATATTCTTTGTTCTTTCTTCTTTGAGAGGGTACCCAATCTTAGTCCACGAGAGATAGTATGGGGGCACGTGGCCTCCTTCCCAGCAGTGTGCAGATGGGCAACACTGTTTCCATGACAGGGGGGAGGGAGGACCATTGAGGCCTTTGATGATACTTTTTTCGACTGGTGGTCTCGGTAGATTACGGCTATAGAGGGCTACCCCTATGTTGGGATCAACTTCTCCAGGGATCCTAACATGCCCGTACCTCGCGGACCAGAGAAAGGAGAGTTAGGTACGTTTACTTTAAAAAAAAAAATAATTTTTTAGTTTCTTTTTATATATGTCATTTTTATGTATACCAAAGTACTTGACAACTTTGTATCTGTTATGTATAGATGTGGGACCAGTGCGTCCAACTGATTTTACGCAGAGCAGGCACTGTCCACAACTAGAGGCATTACCAGCAGCGGTCGTCGGACCAGCAGCAACAACGGGGGTACCTCCAGTCGGAGAGGTTGAGAAATTTTTGAGACGAGGTGAGAAGAACTTGACCGCACTCACCCATACTGTGCCCATGGCTGAGATCGAGGATCTCCCACCATCTATGTAGCCTCATGTTATTGGGGTGCCACGAACCTGGGTCCAACTATTTTGGAATTTAGAAAACATCGTAGTCCACTATGGCAGGGCCAATAGGCCTCGTGCTTAGCTTAGGGTGGACCATTTTCATGCCGAGGGCACTCTTTGTATATTTTTGAGGGCATAAGCCCTGCATTATATACCAGACTCGTTATTTTTTGAGGCGCTTGCACCCACCTATGTACTCAGATACTTTATATATATATATATATATATATATGTACATCTTTTTTTTGTCTTATGGGTTACATTTATTTACAAATGTATTTACATGTGTATGTGTGTGCTTTTTCTTATGTGTGTGCAATATGCCAATCTAATACTTGATTAGCTAGAGTATATATCATTTGATTTAATCACCTAGGAAAATGGATATACGTAATGTAATCAAAACAACGTTCTAAGAGACGTGCCCTAAGGAATCGTCGATGTAGAGTAGGATCATAAACGCGGTAAACCCCATTTAACTGGGACACAACCAATTTGTCATCTAATTATACCCAGAGGTAAGAGATACCATGCGACAAAGCATCACGAAGCAACTCTATTACTACATTGTATTCAACTACATTGTTTGTGGCATCACCTAAACAGATACCTCCAGAAGATAACAACTAGCCTTAAGGTGTGAAGATCACCCAAGTTGCAGAAGCAAGCCTTTGAGTGTGCCGGCTAGCACCGTCCATGAATCCAATGAACATGTTTGATTCACTTGACATCTGTCATAGTGAAAAAGCTGACATAAAAAATGACACGTCCATAAAACAAAAAGGCAAAAACTAAAATGTATAAGAACAATACATATATACAATAAGTCACCCAAGGAGACCCACTTGACATCTGTCATAGTGAAAAAGCTGACATAAAAAATGACACGTCCATAAAACAAAAAGGCAAAAACTAAAATGTATAAGAACAATACATATATACAATAAGTCACCCAAGGAGACCAACCTACGAGTAATAATTCTTGAGGTAGAGCCCATTTCTAGGCTCCACTAAAGCTTTCCCTTCAAAGTCAACCAGACGATAAGCGCCCTTCTTTAATACCTCCTTCACGATGAATGGTCCAAACCACATGGGTTTGAACTTGCTTGCCCCCAGGGGATCCTTATCTTGGTCATAGACCAGGACAAGGTTGCCTTCAGAGAAAATCCAAGGACGAATGGACCGATCATACTGACACTTGACTTTTTTCTTGTGAGCCTCGTTAGCCAAGGCTGCATCACGTCGTTGCTCATCGAGCTGCTCAAGATATAATAAGAGTTCCTCAAGCGGTGAAGTGTCTGGAAATAACTGTACTGCCAACTTAAGAGATGGGATCTGGCATTCTATAGGCAAGACTGCTTCCAACCCGTAAATGAGTTGAAAAGGTGAGAAACTAGTGGCAGTCTCTACAGACGTTCGATAGGCCCTCAATGTCGAGTACAACATCAAATGCCAATTTGACTTGGCCGAATTGATCATTCATTGTAGAATGGTCTTGAGAGACTTATTCACAGCTTCCACCTGGCCATTCACTTGTGGGTAATAAGGTGATGAGTGTTCTTGTCTTAATCCTAGATTTGATGTTAACACAAACATCATTTTGTTCTGAAAGTGACTGCCATGGTCAGTGACAATCTCCTTCGAGATGTCGAACCTTGCTATTATCTGATTAAACAAGAAGAGAGATGTTGTTTCTCCATCATCTTTGAACGTTGGCATATCTTCGACCCACTTGGTGAAGTAGTCTACTGCTACGATGATATAACAGTGCCCCTTGGATGAAGGGGGGTGGCATGTAGTATAATCAATCCCCCACTTGGTGAAGGGTCCAACTGTGATGACGAGAAACATGGGAGCAGGATGTGCCCTCATCTTCTGTGAGAAGATCTGACACGGGTGGCACTTCTTGACCGATTCAACGCAATATTTGATCAATGTCGGCCAATAGTAATCGACTCGTAGAATATTTTGGGTTGTTTCCAACCCAGAAAAATGACCACCCCATGCTCTAGTGTGGCAATCATTAAGCACGAGTTCCGCTTCTTCATGAGTAAGGCACTAATGAAGGATGCAATCTACACCTCGATGATACAAAGTGTCTTCGAGTATCAGATAATTTTTTTCCTGATGGCGTATACATTGATGCTCATCACGAGAAGTAGAGGCGGGGCACTTCAAAGTCTAGAGATAGACTAGTATATCTCCATACCAGGGGTCTGAAGATGAAATCAGAAAAATATCTCCTTTAATCNGGTGATTCTTTGGGCGTAACATCACCTCATAGCCTGCACATTCATCGATGATCTAGTCAATGAATGGGGTGGGGAAATTATCCTTTTGACGGGCCTTGTTCAAATCATGAAAGTCCGTACATACAAGAATCGTTCCCTGCTTTTTGTTGACCAGAACAAGATTTGACACCCATTGAGTCAATTGAATGGGGTAGATGAAACCAGCTTTGAGTAGTTTCTCTACTTCAGCCTTAATAGTTGTTTCCTTTCACAGATTAACTAAATGAAGCTTCTGTCGAACTAGCTTGGCATCAGGGTAAGTCGTAATCTCATGTTCAATGATTTTTGGATCAATGCCTGGCATTTCCTCGTAAGACTAGGCAAAAACGTCGCCGAATTCTTTAAATAAATCTGTATAGATTTGAATCTCCTCGGGGGAATAGTCTTCTCCGATGAAGACATTATCCATGACGCTAGGAGTTCATGAGATATCTATAGATATCATTTTAGTGATGGTTTCCATATTACCCTTGGCATAAACTGTGTGTGTGGCCAGAGGATTGATAGGACAAGACCTATCTCCAGTCATAGTCAACACAAACTTTCATGCTTCTATTCTTCCTATCTTTGGGAGGAAATATGATCTATGATGGATATCATCCCAGGGTCTATCTGGACTAGTCAATTCCTCTAAAATTGCCTCGTCAGATGGAAATACCAAGTCTAAAGAATCGGTAGTGGCAAGGGAACCTTGAGCCCAAGCAAGCTCGAGAACTGGATCTAAATTTTGTGTGGGAGTCGGATTGGGGTTAGTGGAAGCTTGCTAGACTATAGAGTATGCAAATTCTACCATAGACAAAGGCATGGACATGCCATGGTGCCTTGTCCCTTCCATCGTGGCTAATGGGGAAGGAAAAAACCACAGATCATTAAAGTAAGTCGTGCGAAACGACGACACTGAAAATATTTCAGCCTTAGGTTGGTCGGGGACAGTCAATATCATTTTGACATCACTAGAAGGAGGCGGGTAATTGAAAGTACCCATGAGAGGTGGGCACAAACCAACCCCCACGTTGACGGCGTCGGGCTGTGGGTTATCAATCATCGGGACCGTGGATGCCCCCGATGAAGAGTCAGGTCTGGAGAAGGACAATTGATCAATGGTCACTATTCAACCCTCATGTGGAAACAACAAGACCCAAAAAATTGTGGCAACCACTGCATGCATGGCATATGTCCAACTCCTTCCTAACATGAGGTTGTAGTTGAGAGGTGCATCGACCACTTCAACTTCGATGCACACGGTCTTCCCTCCTAACTGCATGGAGAAAGAAGGAATGATTCCATGTGGTCTAAAAGAATGATCATTGAAAGCTGTAAGAAGAGTAGGTGAAGGAGACAGAACGGGTTGGCCAATGGCCTTCCAACACGCCAACGACATCACGCATGTCAAGGCACCTTCATCAACCACCGTATGAAAAATATTTCGAGTAGAAGATTTCATGGGGTGAGCCACTACTATTTGAAATGAGACGTGGTATGGGAGATGAGGCTTCAAGTTGGTTGTATCAAGCGTGATAGTTCTTGGATTACATGTCTCAGTGGATCCTAAGGCAGCTAGTAGAGCCTTTCTCTATGAAGGGCATCTCTGGAGGACCTCCAAAGCAGACATCGCACAAGGGGTTTTTGACAAACCCTCCACCATAGAGTATTTATGGGCGGCCCTTGCATTTGGATTATGTGAAGCCTTCTTGAATGCCCCTTTCAGGATGCATTCCATTGTTTCACCCATCGTTCTCTCGATATGGAGAGGAAAAAACAGGTTTCTGACTTCTTTACCCTTTTTGGCAGTACTTGGCATTCTGTAATCATGTGCCCTAGTAGCTATGTGAGCTTCACCTTTCAACATATAGATATTCGAAGCCGAGGGATTACTAGACGACGAAGGGGGTCCTTGACTGCCCCCATCCGCATTCGCAGAGGCTTGAGTTAAATTTTTCCCATGAGGAAATGGGTTCGTTAACACTGCCGGCTGTTGATGTGCCAATAAATTTTGGGCCTCCGTGAGTCGAGGGAACAGGTGAGTCGGGTGGTCTTCCATGCAAAGGTTACATGAATACTTCGACTTATTTCTCTCTATGTTTCCCCCGCCAACATTATTGGTCGGTTTCTTATCCCCCTTACCCTTCTTTCGTTGTTTTTTCTTCCCTTCAGCCTATTGGTTGGCCTTTCGGTTCATTGATTGCACGTTGTGTACATCCGACGTCTAGTCAGGGGGAGCAGTCGAACTAGGAGTTGAGTTGGCCACTGTCTGTTGTATCGACAATTGTTGCAATTAGTTTGACAGCAGATCAATGGGATTTGCTTGTACTGAACCAACAATGTCATCATCATGTGGTCCAAACTTATGTCTGGTATTATCAAGATTATACCGTGGCACATCTGGAAAAACTTCGTAAAGCAAACCAGACTGAGAGTAAATCAGCTCTAGTTGTTGAGCTCTCATTATCGCCTCTTCCTCTGAAAAATCCCTCAATGTTGCTACATCCTTGGACAACTGGGGTACCAAAGACTTAAGGAACCATTCCAGTAGGAATGCTGGTGGAACTAGTACTTTTATCAAACTCTTTCAGTGCCGCCATTCTCAGATATGATCAGAGATATGGTCAGTCTTTGTTTGCTCAAAGTTGGCTAGTAGTTTTGTGTCGGCATCGTATCTCACAGGTAATTGAAAATGGTTTAAGAAAACCATTGCCAATTCACCAAAAGTAGAGTATATTGAGTGGTTGAGCTTGATGTACCATTTCGCGGCACTCCCAATAAGAGTGCGTTGAAACAGACGCAACTGGACAGAGTTGTCCTTCAAAGATTTGGACGAGCACCATAGGTGAAATGTGGTCACATGATCGCCTGGATATTCGTTAGGCTTTCCTTCGAACTTTGGAATGTCTAAGGGAAACTTGGTCGGCATAGCAGGCCAATGTGGATCATGACAGATTGGGTCATTCAATAATATTGACAAGTCTAACAAATGCAAAGTTGCCAGAAATGGTAGCTTAGGTTATTTGGTATGTATAGGAGGATAGGAGCCTGGGATTTGGCTAGCACCAGGTTGCCAGGAAAATTTAGGTTGTTGGCCCTGGTTCTAGTAAAAACCATGGCCTAGGATAGCATTCAAATATTGTGTTGGTTGAGACATCATCGACTGACTCCCGTAATAGGATGTTGAGGGCTGAGAAGGGATTGATCCCGACGTTGTGTTCCAAATGTTCTGGAAAGGGTTGCCCCATACCTATCTGATGGGCATAGGTATCGAGCCTTGACCGGGGTTCCATTGACCATGGAAGGGGTTGCCCCTGGTCGGCATCCCTGACGAGGGAATTGATCCCTACCACGGATTCCATGGTCCTTGAGAAGTGTGTGACCCCTGTGCAAGAATAGTACCCTGCGCAGGATTTTGTGATCCAAAACCAGGGTTTCCCCCGGCCAAGACGACAGTCGACGAGAATGAATTGTTACCAAACGCACTGAACAAAGAGAACAACAAAGAATCCACTGGTGTGGTACTAGAAGAAGGTCCTTGACTACCTGCTCCGAACGAGCTTTGATTCATGTTTGGCCAGGCAGGCTGCTGAGAAGCACCACCAAGTGAGGGGGATGACGGAGGTATAAGACCTCTGTCGTAAGGGAAATCATTATAGGGGGGTGAGGTGCCCCCCATGGACCCTTGCAGAGAAGTGTTAGAGCTCCCTGCCCCCAAACCCAAAGTCTGTAGGGTGGAGTAGGTGAGGATCGAGTTCATGTCAAAGTTGGGCATCCCATATGAAAATGGAGGGCCCGTCGCACTCTACGTAAACGGTGCAATGATCACCACCATGGATCGAATCAGACCATTGCCTGAGGTAGAGGCGGTCGAGACCATAGTGGCTCGGACCTGCGAAGGTGAGTTAGGAGGCGAAACGCCCCCAATTGTGGTAGTCATAGAGGGAGTATGAGGACTCCCTGATGAAGTAGCAACATTTTCTTCCATCGTTGCTTGCAGGATTATCTAACACTCGTGATGCATTACCCTTGGAGGGTCAATATGTATCGTAAGTGGCGCCAACAAGTCAGTGATCGAAGAGTTATACGGACCGAGAGATTTTGCTCCAAGGTCAGAAATAGTCGGTTCCTCCGGAAACGAATGTTCTCCTCTCGGATATGGCTCAGGTACAGTTTCCTTTGGCCCAGTCGTCTCAAAAGACCCTTGTTGGTCTAGTCTTCACCTTTGCGGTGGCGGTGGTGGCTCTAATTTAACCAACGGCAGTCCCAAAAGCCTTCATGACTGGTGGATCTCTTCATCTTCCACTCTGTGAGAAGATCAATGACACACTAAGGCTTTTCTACAGTTGAAGACCAAACACGCACTAGAAAAAGTTCCTATGAGATGTAGCAAGAAAACCACTATTACTAGTTGGAAGAACAGTTACAACAACCAACACTAGAGAAACTTATCGATGAAAGTGAAACTCGAACACAGAAGCACCCTCCGGGTATACTCTGCAAAGCGTGGCCCGATGTCTTCCCTAGGTACCGCGGTATACCCCCACAGTCACCTGTGTAAGTCCCTAAAATCAAGTCAACTAGGTTGCCAGTTCATGAATAACTACCAGGCGAGTACAGTCGACAATCGGGTGGACCGCAATGAGCAGGGTATCAAGCCCAAAGCCTATCGAGGGTATCGAAAGCAAGTGTTTTGGAAGACGACTAAGGACCTCGAACAGATTCGAGACCCACGAAGCTTTATGGAAAATGTGATCAACGTAATCCCAAGTCCGACTTTGGAGGGGTTATCTCCGCTACCTTTCCGCACGCGACCTTGTGTTTAACCCTTGTGTTAGAGGGGGTCCCATATAGTTTCCACGTTACTGGGCTTTTTTCACTCCCTAGCACAGACTCCTATGTTTGTTTTATAGCCTTGAAGAGTTTCCTCTCCAACCTAAATCAAGGCTCTAGCCTAATCTAGCTGATGGACCCTACAAACATGAAAGTCTGATTAATTTTAATTAAGCATTAATTTTAAGTGGTTTATCTTAAGTCAAAGGAACGGAAATGAAACTGATGGTGTTTGTAAAGAGACAAAAGAGAAGAAAAAATGCTAGAAAAAAATTACTTCTTCTTCAACAAACAAAGATTTGCAAATTGAAAACTCTTTAACCAACTTTTCTAACTAACTTTTATTTCTAAGATCTTTTAAAAGAAAAACTCAAAACTGAATTTCTCTCAACTACGAGCTACTTAAAGTCCTAAGTATTCAGTAAAGAAATTAAGAAAGCACTCTTCTTCCTGACAAGTAAAGACAACTAACCTAACTACTTAACCAAACAAGAAACTAAAATCTTTTTCTTTTTTTTTATATGCTTCAAAATAAGAAACTTGAAAATGAATTCTTTTCTTTTCTTCTAAAGAAAGTAAAAGGGAAAAGTAAAGACAAGACAAGACCCAAGAAACTAAATTCAGGTCTACTGCGGATCGCAAGGAGTCACTGAAAGAACCACAAAGACTAAAACATAAAAGATTCATAGACTCATCAAAAAAACCCTTTCAATGAAAACACAAGCAATCATTAAAAGATAAAGAAGCTGGCGTCAAACCTAGTCTCAAAGACTTTAACTACAGAGACCAGGACTAAATCAAGAAACCCCTGAGAAGTCAAACTTCAATCAGGGAAGAGGATGACTTCCTCTTCTTGAGAAAAAGGCTTCCTGACACAGGCACATTACTGACACTTAAGCAGCCTGTGTATGTACGCGGGTTGTCCAAAGGTAGGGTGTGTATGTACGTGGGCAGACCCACTGCAGGCCATGTAAACCTTTTTAACTTATCAAAAAAGAAAACCAACAGTCAAAGCTAACAAGGTAGGGAGTACTGGTATGGCAGACTAGAATCCCTTAAAGAATCAGTAACTTACAGAGAACTCAAAGAGGTAATTAAACCAATTAAGACATCCAAAAATATCCCCTAAAAACCCTAGAGGCTCCCTAGTATGGTCGCCAATTCTGCTATAGTGGGAAAACCCCCCTACGGACTACACTAGGGTTCTAAAGTGCAGGCAGAGCTAACCGTCTAAAGTCACCTACTTTTAAAAACTATCCCGACAACAGCCCACATTCATGCATAAAGTACAAAGTATAGGGATCTGGTAGTCTTACCTTAAACTTTGTGTCTGGTGTCGATCCCTATGTGTTCATTCGCTTCTCAACTGCAAATATCCTCCTAAGGATGACCTTCATTCACCAAAAGACAAACAAGAAACTACGAACATGCCTTCTATATATGAATTAGTGGGTTAGATGTCATAACAAAATGTAAATCAAACATGAATATTGAACACATCATATGGTAGGACGGAAAAAGTACTTCTTTATATTAATCTCACAGAGTTACTTACAAAATGAGATCGGCGACTGCTCCTCGAACCCGATCCCAGGCTCCTCTTCACCAAGCTCCAACTTCTTCCACGTATCCTTCTTCTCTCACACTTCTCTCTAGAGAATGGGCATGGGCTTATGGATGAGGAAAAATGCAAGAATAGGGAATTTTGGCTCAAAACTCACAATGTGGCTGCAAATTCTTGGGGCAAGGGGGGAAAGCAAAATGGGAAGAGTTTCATTGTTGCTATGTTTCTCCTTGGAATGAGACCCCAACACCTCTTTTTATATGACAAAAATATGGTTATTCGGTTGGGTGACGGGCTATAGGCGGTCAATTGGTTGGGAAACTACCCAATAGCCCGTAATCTCAACAAATCCCTTGCAACTTTTTATTTTTTGCAACTTTTGTGGGTATACGCGGGATGTAATGGTGCAGCTAGCGTACATACGTGGGCAGTAGTGGTGCAGGGCGCGTACATCTTCAAAAATTGTGTTTTTAAGAAGAGTTGTTATGTATTTGCTTGGCAAAAATAGTAAGTAAAATGGCCTGATGCCAGGTCTACATGTGTGATGAAATTTAGGGTTATAACAATCTTGTAAGCATTAAAGTAAAAATTAAGTATTCTCATTTCCTTTCCACCATTCTC
>JASDQU010246252.1:0-12613 GCA_032191745.1 Picea mariana
ATGATATTTATATCTTGCAAGTACAAGATCCAGTTATGAGGATATAAGATGAAGATAAAAAGCACAAAAGAAGGAAATGAAAAATGGACCAATTCAAAGGATCACCTGAACATATTGAGGATCATGATTGCATATCACAAGTATTCATTAAGGGGGAGTATGAAGGAATAATTCATACTTGTGAATTATCAATAATGTCTAAAATATATAATTTCACAAATGTAATGAAGTAGACCAAGCTTAATGTCTACATATGAGTGAAAGATGAGGATAAGGAGAGATATTAGGGATGAGGATCTCATGGATTAAGTTGAAATATTTAAGGATATATTATGGAGATGGTTATGGATATGATGTGATCTAATTACCTAATTAAGACTTAGTAGTTATGGTCACCTATGGTTATATAAAGAGATCATTTGTACAATAGAATGCACACATGGGAATGTTATGATGTAATATAGATTTTCCCCTTCGAGGGTTCCTTGAGTATAATTCTCGATGTCCCTTGCTTCAATATATGTTTGTATGTATTTGTTGTTGCCTATTAAAGCCAACATAAACTACCTATGCTAATGTTTTTATTTCTCTCTTCTTCTGTTGTTATTGCCTTTGCTACTAGCTCCTTCGCCACTATTAATAAGAAATTGCCCTACATATTCCTCTTTTTATAACTTGATATCCCCTTCCTATATAACCCGAGTCCCGCCGCACCTTCCTAAATATAGACTGATTTCCCCCCGATCCGAGGACCGATGGTTAAGGGAAAACATCTACCCCTTTGCAAGAAACTGCGATATATTTGTATGTTGGTCAAGGTGGTTGAAATGGAAGGGATACATGCTTAGATCCTTTTACCTTTGCATCATCCCTATTCGGCCACACATACGATTGTTTTTCTAGTAGTACTAAAATGAATGTCGGTTCTTATGTTGGATACGTATCTAGAAATGGATTTGTAACTCAGCGAGGGGTGCACACTAAATGCTTCCTCTACTATGGGTAGATCTGGATTGAAAAACACAATTGTTTCTACCTATACTGATGCATATGCTATCAATGGATATGTAATTAGAGGTGGTGTTTCCACCTTTTCTTCTGTTAGTGGACTAAATAAATGACTAAATGGATCAAGTTCATAAACATATTAATATTACCTAAAGACCTACTGGCACTGGATCGAATGAATCAA
Organism: Picea mariana; assembly: GCA_032191745.1. Taxonomy (NCBI): domain Eukaryota; kingdom Viridiplantae; phylum Streptophyta; class Pinopsida; order Pinales; family Pinaceae; genus Picea; species Picea mariana. Next base: position 1,193 of record JASDQU010246252.1, read on the forward strand.
TGAATTATGGATCCACTAAATTGACTATAAACCCCATGCCTAGGTCTGATTCTATCTCTCTTGAAACGGTGGAATTCTATCTGCATATGAATCTTCCCCATTAACTTAACATATCTCTCAAGGATGTTTCTTTTGGTTCTTCAACCAGAATAATAGCTAGGATTGATTCCTCTTGATGCCTATCTCTTATATTAGGGCCTGGGTAATACCTAATATGTCTCACTCGATAGGAGGGTGCAATCAAAATCTAGCTAATCTAGCTAACTAATATGTGTAGGGATGTCACTTTCTTGCTAATTAGTAGGTGTAGGGGTGGGTGAAATACTAATCTAGATAATATGTGTATTGATGGATGATCCTTTCGAGTATGTTTTAGGAACCAAACATCTGCAATTTTGGAGAGTTGTTCCTGTATAATAGGTTTGGTCTATATGGAGCAGTGGATAATATGTTAGGTTGTAATTAGGCATAATCTTTATAATCAGTCTTGATGGGTTTTTGTAATTTCAAGATCTTACTAATAAGTAAGTGATTAGGTGCCTAATCTATCTCCTCTCCTAATATATCTACCCTACCAAAATCATGGTGTTGTGTTTTCCCTATCTATAAGGTGTGAGGTGTGGCATCCCTATGTCTACTTTCCATTTTTATTGGTGATTTCTCATGCACCTTGGTGAGGTATCATTAGGGTGTTACTATAAATAGGTCTAGGTGTGTAAGTATCTCTCTACAAACTTCCCATCATTGAACCCTCCTGAATGCGTGTGTTAAAATCGCTCAAATCAAATCAAGTAACCTAAACCCAACAGACTAGGTGTCTGCCCAACCAAATATGTGAGGGGTGCCCTATCTCCGGCCAAGTGAAAAAGGACTTGATTCCTAATTATTGAGGTTATTACGATACATTGATGGAAATTTAGGAATATTTGATTCCTAATTTTTGGGGTTATTGTGATATCTGGGAGATTGGTGTGGTTATGAGGGATTAATATTGAGCCTATTGTAAGATTTGTGGTGGGTGTAAGCCTAGGTAATACCTAATCTCGCTATATGTTTCATCCTTGATTGTTCCCGCAAGTAAGGTGTAACAAATGGAGAAAACCTAGCTAATCTTGCTAATATGGGGGTGTAAGCCTAATCTAGCTCCCCTCCTTCTCGGTAATATGGGTAATCCTCCCTCCCTATTCTAGATAACATGGGATTAGAGGTGTAATTCCTTACTAATCAATATTTTAATAAATTTAATATAGGATATCAAAGGTGTAATGGCCTTGCTAATAAGGCAAGGCGAGGAACATGTAGGGTATGTTATAGGAGCATGTGAGGGGTACTACACATATGTAGGATCCTAAAACCAATACTACAAATATGGGGGTGAAATCCTAATCTATCTACTCGTAAAATATACCTACCCTACTTGCTCCCCTCCTTCTAGATAATATGTGTAGGGGTGTTGGGCAATATGTGATGGGTGTAATGATAACTAATCTAGCCACACAAATTAAATGTTGCTAACAAGTGATAGGTGAGCACAAGATCAAAGGTGTAATGATAACGTTTCTTGGTAATAAGTCAGTGGACCCATTCTATCTTCTTTTTTGGGGTCTCTTTATCAACATGTGATTAGTCAAGGTTGAAGGTAAAAAAAGAGCCTTGTCTCCACTAGGTAAAGGGTCGATGTAGCTAGAAGAGTGAGTGTAGCTTTGGGTTGGTTGTTTAATGGGTTTTTCGGCCCTGACATAGTTGTAAAAGGTACTTTAATTGTCAGTTTCTAGTGTGTAGTTGGAGAAGGGTGGGGTAAATATATGTAGCCCTATTCAATGTGCCCTTTGATCAAGCACTAGAGAAAAGGTTATACAATGAGGAAGAAGAGTAGTGGGCAAGTGTTAGCATCTTGCAATTATTTTATTAAGAAGTCAAGGTGTGTGTGTGTGTGTGCTTGCCGACTATTAATAACAGGTCTTGGTCTATAATAAGGTGTTGAAGTTCTTATATACCCTTCACTTTTATTCATGTGTAGTTGTCAAGGTGTAGGTATGTCTCTTCCTCCCTATGTCTATTTGTTTTCCCTTTCTTGTGAAGGTATTTTCGGTTGTTCCTTCCTCCCACTACTTGCTTTCTTGCTTGCCTCTCTTGTTGTTGGGAGGTCGGCCCAACTCTACACATGTGCTATAAAGAAATCTAACCCACAAATATGGAGGGGTATGTTACATGAGTCTTTAGGGTGAGGTATAACCTGCCACATAATCAAGGTATGCTAGAGGATCAAGGGGTATTACTATAATAGGTGAGGCCTGCCCATCTCATAGGTGAGGTATAAACGTGAATATAATATAGGTATAACCTATGTGTTACTAGTCTTTCACGGGTAACTATCACTCTAGATCCCGTCACATGTTATACCTCATTGATGTGTATAAGAAGGCCTCAATCCTTACACATAAAAGTTAGACCAGACTCACTACGAATATTCACTCCACCCCTTTTACGCAGGGATAACTTTCCACACCGACTGACCCAAGCTACACCTTCACCAACTAGGGAAAGGAAAACTCCCCTTCACCATCAAGGGGGGAGGAAGAAACTTGCTTCACCTTCTTATATATCTCTCAAGGTTGCAACATGCCTTACCTTGACCCTCCAATACTGAACTCAAAATGTTCACTCCTCACCTTGATCTGGATTGGAATCTATTAAAACCCCTCCTTGGTATCGCGTATAGGATTAGCTTGATAGGGACCCAAACCTTATCTTACCTCATCTTGATGAGGAGGTTACCATGAACCACCTGACCTCCTTCTACTAACACCCAAAAGGTTATGATTTTGAACCTTGACTCTTTACTCCCATATTTAGGAAAGACTCGTATTTCAACCCTTGACACCTTGATTATATAATAAGGACTAAAGGAGGGAAAAAAATTTATAAACCTAAAGGTCCAACCTTGAGTGATATTAATAAAATATAATAATAGGTCGAGTGGGCACAACCTCTCTATTGCAATTTGTCAGGGCAAGGTGCAATCTTGAATTATTATGAAGTATGTTGGGTTTTTATATTGTTTATAAATAGAATCAATGTGTTGGGGTTTGTAGATCAATAGTATTGCCCGAAGGCAAGTTCTGTTTCGACCAACAATCTTGTTGCAAAGGAAGGAAGGTTAAGCAACATTAGGGAAAGGAAAAGGAAAAAATGGTTATAGATAGATAGAAGGTCATCCTTCCCAACCTACACCACCAATCAACCCTCCTACTTGCACCTTGACCAGGACATACTAGCTTGATGAGGTGGAACCCATAAACCTAATATCACTACAACAACTACACATGAATAAAATGCATCCCTCCCATCAACATGTCGATCCATATATGAGCAATACCCGCTTACTCCTCCCTAGAGGGAATCGTCTTTCATGATGCTGGTGCATTTGATTAATTACTACTTTATGGAATGATTATGAAGTTTTTTCGGGATTAATTAATACTTTAGAAATAACTCACCTTATTATATTGAAGCTTGACCCAACAAGGGATCCCTTATACTAATTCACCCTATGTTGGCTCCCCAACTAGTATGTTGTCATTTTACTTTAAAATGTAGACCCAACCTTTAAATACTCGTTGTCCAGTATCTTATTTATATCAGTTTGATGGATTTTTTGTAAAATTATGTTGTTTTATCCATTTTATGTCGACATAGTATGAATATTTATTTTTCTCTTCATTTGAAGTATGCTATAATCTCCTACTTAATTCCATGATTGTTAAGCATGAAATTAAGGGTTATTCTCGTAAACCCATTTTGGTGGATCTCTGTACAAATTCATTTTTTTTTTTTCTACATGAAATTTTAGCCTCTCATATAATGTTTATTCTRACTCAATCAAGACAGYGATACCTTGCAATAAAMCTTTATTGAACCTCACCAATCATATATAATCATGGTATATAGTTAATTGTTTGAATTTCCCTAATTACAATTTCATTCAAAAGGGGATATTTAGACTATATAATTAATATGCTTAGGTTAAAGCCTCAAATTTGAACCAACATTATGAAATGGGACTAAAGACMTATTATTGTGACTCATCCTCAATATTATGTTCCCTAAGCTAATCGACCATAGTTAAAATACACTATTAGTGATATGTTTGGTTTGAAAGGGTTTAATTCAAAAACTAAGTGGAAGAAACTGCCATGTACTTGAACTACTTTACCATTTCTTGTGATTATGACCTCTTACCTTGGCCAATCCCTCCAAAATATTGTGATATCATTACTATGATCATTTCCCCGTCCATGATTTTGGGTCAGTGGTTTGTGGCGAATTGTAAGGAAAACATGGGTAATTTGATTCTAAAACCCTATGTCCTTCGCCGTGCAAGCGATCTGGAAAATCATCAATGATTTAAGTGGTTAAAGCATTCATATCATCCTTGGTTCTTCGAGTTCTTAGCCATTATTGTTGGGATGAGGTGTGTTGACATGTTCTCAAGTGGTTTTAATGATTTTGTTTTTCTACTACTCCTATGTATTTCTCCCACAAAGGTAGTATGTTTCCCCTTTAGTTTATTATGTCTATTAACCTAGCTACAGAGTTCATGGCCCCTTTTGTAAGGGTAGATCCGAATGGCCTTCAGGCCCTAGTTACCTGGGATGATGCAACTGAAGTGTTTTCCCAAGTAGGTTGGTTAAAATTTATCCAGTCGTTTAGGGATTTTAATATTGAAGAGGCTAGGGCGTTTGCCATAACTTTTGATAGCAAAAAGGCCAGAATTGTGAGATAATTTTGCAGGATGGATTATGAGAAAATGATGAAGTGTTTGAAAAAACCGTTCAAAACCCTTCTCCAGAATGGTACGCTTACGGTCCAAGCAGGCGGTTTCTTCATAAACAAAATAATTTCAGTGATATGCCCCATTTTCTAAAGAGAAATTTCTCAGAAATTCTATTTCAGTTGAGGTAAAGTTTCTGAAGAATTTTGTGTAATCTTTCACTTTTTCTCAGAGATTAAAACTAGTTCTCATGTGTTTAGGGTTACAGAGGAGTCATATCCTCCCTCTCCTCATATCGATCAATAAATTCATTCCCATTTTCATCATGTAACACGAAGGAATGTTAGWGCATACTCAATCTCTAGAATCGATTCTTAATCKATTGAAAGATAAACTCTTGAAATGTTTTAAACAAGACAACAAAACACAATCGATCCCTTCAAAGGTAAATATATATGCTGATCCACATGAAAATAAAGTGCAGATGTAAGCAATAAATGGATTTCAAGAACAAGAGGATGAGWTGAAAACTGTCCAGAATGCTCAGGAATAAATCTAAGCACAAGGTTGCGTCAATGGAACCAATAATCATTGAAAAATATGAAGTTCCATCTAAAAATATGAATGCAGAATTCAAATCCAAGGTACAAACCCCTTACCTCCAGATTTGCCTAAATCATATTTAGAAACAAAATAGAGATTTGAAAGGGGAAATGCGATAGTCAATATGTGATATAGAAAAGAGTTTTCCTCGGGATGTTAAGAAACCAAACAACTCTCGAAGCACCATTGTAAAAAATACACCAATGTCAGTATTATTATGGAACCCAATCTACATGCATCTTCGATTTATAATGTATAATCCCTAGTAATGCAAAGTCAACATTTTCATTTTGCTTCGATTTTGTTTTGATTTTGTAATATTTTTAGACCAGCGACAAAATCAAACATTTTGTAGCTAGTATTTATTAACTATAATGTGATTCTAATGGATTGTGTTTGTTGTTTTAGGTCCTAAAACAATAAAAATACACCACCGGCCCTGTGATGAAGACCGTTTGATATTATCAAGATTATTTTAGATAGTATAGGATTAGTCTCATGTATATCCCTGGTTTTGTGTGCCATCAAACTTTTTTCAAAGTTGTTGAATGGATTATCTTTTAAATTTATCACTATTCTATTATGAAAATAAGTGACATACTTTTGTTAAAATATGCCATCTTGTGAGGGATTCGATTCTATCGAAAAGATAGGTGGGTCGATTCTCAATTTTTTTTAAATAGATTCAGAATCTTCACAAGAGGGATATGGTGAGAATTTTGGGATAATAGACCGATGTGAAAGTTATGAAGAAAGATACTGGATTACAGATTGCTTGAGGATTTTTCCCTATAAGTGGTATTGTGTTGTTTTTTAATTAAGACCTGTGATTGTATAATTCATATCGTTCTCGCAATTAATAATGTATGGTAAGATTTAGCTTTTGTCCATTTTGTCTATGCATTATCATTGTTATAATTTTTTTCATGCCATCCTTATTTCAATTTTAATAATTTATTGTTCCAATTAATTATGATCTCTATGATAGTGTTATTTTGATACAAGTATTAAAATATATTAAATTTCTTTGTATGTTTTTATACTTGTTATGATTAATTGGTCAATTAAAGTTGTCTCTTTTCTTGATCAATGATTTGTGTATCTTCATCGGGATCAGATTAAACGATGTTGTTCTTTTTGTACCATAAATAAGATTGTCGAATATCTGTCGAAGTGATTTTCTTCAGATATTATCAAAGTCTTTCCACTTCATGATCATTTTCCATAGGTTTCCCTTTGATAGAAGATTGTTGGAATAGTCCATACACATGAAGGCACAACCATAGGCTCTCTTTAAATACTAACCAGTAATAGGTTAGTGGGTTTTTTGTTGTTTTTTTTATTGGGTTTCTTGTGAATGTAGATTAACATTTAAGCTTAAATGTTTTTCTCATTTAAGTTAAAACATTATCATTTACATTCATTTCGTTTCTCTTTTAGTTTTAAGTTAAAATTAGATTATGTTCTAGATTAGTTTCCATTGTATTTTAATTTCGCCTAAGATTTAGTTCCATTTGTACCAACTTTTGTTTTACAAGATTTCTCGCAAACCTTGTACTTGTACATATTGTAAATTTTGTAATTAAAATTGTGCACAATAAGTATTAATGTATATAGTAGATATTTGTTGATAAATTGCTAGTTCTTATAATTTCTATAGTTTAGATTATATCCCCTCATCGTCCAACAAAGTCGTTAAACCTGCCAAGGTGATTTACTTCAAACGACTTAGGTTACTTAGACAACCTCAGACTGAAATTTCCCTTCCAGTTGATGAGCGTTCACATTTTGATGCAATCCCCCCTTCTCTCCTAAGGGTTGCATGACCTCCCAGTCTAGGATCAATCAAGAAACTGAGTCAAATCAACTCTTTGGGCCTCTACTAGACCCAAACCCACTTACACAAGTCCTTTCCATAAATACGCAGGTCGTATGAGACCCGTGGGTTCTCTCCTGAGCCCTGTTCAACTTCCACATGAATCGGGCACTAGCTCTCCTCTGGCTATCTCCTTCTATTACATGACCATGACTGTGACCACTCGCCTAACCAAAGGCGCGCCCCGATTTCGCGTATCGGGTGTTTGCATATAATCCAACCCCGATTCTCTGACTTCTGAAATCCTGACGTGGGGCCTAGCGCATGCTAGCTCCTCCCTTATCCTTCGATGATGTGACCCTTCGCCATGACCGTGGTCGAATCTCCCGAGCGCGTCGCGATTTCGCGTATCGGGAACTCCTGATGTGGTTCACCTTCGTTCTCCCGAGGTCTGAATTCCTGATGCCTCCGATTTGATAGTCCAGATCCTCCCTCGACCTGACGACTCAGATCAAATTGCGCTCACTCCCGACTCCCGAAATGTCTATATTTTGGAGCGCCAAATCAACGACTCACGCTCCTCTGGATCTGATGGCCACTATCAAGTCATGAACTCGGATTTAGCGAGTTCCCAGAACTCTTACTTTCGATTTCCTGAGTTGGGAACTCCCGAAAAAACCATATCTACAGTTCAACTCCCTCCTTCGATCAACGATTGTGATCAAATTGCGAGTCACGAGTTCTTATAACTCTACCTTTGACTTCCCTTAGTCACTAGTCAACGAAACATTGATCTCTTGCCATGTGCCCCCCTTGATGGATGGTTCCGATGATTTTAGGATTTCGTAACCCCACTCCTCCTGTGTACTTTCAAAGCTTATCATTAGCGCACCTCTCCTTGATCGGGAAGCTATGATTCTTTTGCGCTCAGACCGAATGGTTGAGATGAATCCTCCTCTACGCTTGCTCCTTATTGTCTGGACGCTGATCGAATGGTCCAGATCTTTCCCCTTGAGCTTACGCCTTCTTCAGACTTAGAATATTTTCGAAGGATTCAAATGTTTTGACCTTGATCCTTCCTGCGAGTCCATTTCTTGGATCTCATCCACACTTATAAAAAGAGTTATCCCTTCTGAGCTTGATCTCATGAAGACTTTGACTTCCCGTGCACTCCTTGTGTTTCAGGGATTTTGATAACTCAAATCTGAAGGATTTCTTGAAGAGAAATTCCTCTCGCCCTCTTGGAGTTCTCCTTTTCTGGTTCTTCGACTTCTTGCAAAGTCCCTTCAACACTTATTTGAATCTTGTATTTGTGCACTCCTTGCACCAGATCTTTACGCAAGGTTTGAATTCTTGCAAACGACTGTGCACGCCTTGCACCAGTCTCTTTGCACTCCTTGCAAAGGGAAATTTTCATGCTATCTCTTCTGAGCTTCGGAATCGAAACAGATCTCGTTAACACACTCCTTGCATTCTGTGTGCACAACTTTCACCACTTCAACAGAAGAGAAACAATTGAAAATTATCCCAACATTCACAGTTCTTTCTACTCATAACGAAATTCATTCATTCATTCATTAAAGCACAATAACAAAAAATTGCAAAACAATATCCACACCATGCAATGGATCAATTTTCCTTTGTTATATTCATAAGTGAAAATGGATACAACTGAAATCAAAACAAAATCTGAAAAACTCAGAAATCTCCTACTAACTTGCAACTAGCCTCATTTGGGCGTACATAACCTCTATTTATCTTAGAGGGTTCTTAGGGTTCCCCCTAACTACTTGTCTACATCAAAACCTAACCTATGACTATCTTATTACAGTCGCATTCCAGAGCCGAAGTGGAAACTCCCACTTCGTTCGTGATTGCTCAAGCGTGCCTGAAAAGATTTTTTCGGCGCTGAGTTAAGGCGTACTTCAAAATATCTGCTACAACTACTAGCGTTAATATTTCGTACAGACTCCCAGATGTTGATAGGTCCAGCTCCGCGTGCTTGCCAGCGATGCTCCTGCATCATACTCCCCTTGACAAAAATTCATGGACTCATGTCCATGAGCTCCTGCACCGATTTTCCATGCTTCTGGATATCAAATTCATTTTCCCAACTGGCATCTTCTATTGGGTGTCCCTTCCACTTGACCAGATATTCAAAATAGATCTTCCTCCTGGTCTTTTTTCCAATCCCTTGATCAACAATCTTCTCCATCTGTGGTTTTTCTGCTACAGGCATTTGTTTTTCCCACTGGACCTCCTCTTGATCTTTTGATCCCTCTGTGTCATCTTTCCTGTAAGGATACATGTATGAACCATTGAATATGGGCGATATGCCCACATCATCTGGTAGCTCAATCTCATAGATGTTGCATCAAACTGCATCAAGATCTTACATGCTCCTATCTTCTTCATTGTTAACTTGTTATATGTTCCCCTAGGGAACCTTTCTTTCCTGAGATGTGCCAAAACCTGATCTCCTACTTCAAATTGAAGTNCCTCTATTTATCTTAGAGGGTTCTTAGGGTTCCCCCTAACTACTTGTCTACATCAAAACCTAACCTATGACTATCTTATTATAGTCGCATTCCAGAGCCGAAGTGGAAACTCCCACTTCGTTCGTGATTGCTCAAGCGTGCCTGAAAAGATTTTTTCGGTGTTGAGTTAAGGCGTACTTCAAAATATCTGCTACAACTACTAGCGTTAATATTTCATACAGACTCCCAGATGTTGATAGGTCCTGCTCCGCGTGCTTGCCAGCGATGCTCCTGCATCATACTCCCCTTGACAAAAATTCATGGACTCATGTCCATGAGCTCCTGCACCGATTTTCCATGCTTCTGGATATCAAATTCATTTTCCCAACTAGCATCTTCTATTGGGTGTCCCTTCCACTTGACCAGATATTCAAAATAGATCTTCCTCTTGGTCTTTTTTCCAATCCCTTGATCAACAATCTTCTCCATCTATGGTTTTTCTGCTACAAGCATTTGTTTTTCCCACTGGACCTCCTCTTGATCTTTTGATCCCTCTGTGTCATCTTTCCTGTAAGGATACATGTATGAAACATTGAATATGGGCGATATGCCCACATCATCTGGCAGCTCAATCTCATAGGTGTTGCATCAAACTGCATCAAGATCTTACATGCTCCTATCTTCTTCATTGTTAACTTGTTATATGTTCCCCTAGGGAACCTTTCTTTCCTGAGATGTGCCAAAACCTGATCTCCTACTTCAAATTGAAGTACTCTACGATGTTGATCAACCCTGCGCTTATACTCCTCGTTAGAACTCTGCAACTGTCCTATGATTTGGCTATGGAGCTTCTGCATTTCTGTAGAAAAATATTCTGCTCCAGCACTCCTGATCTCACTTTGTTCCAAGTCTCTCAACTCAGACACTCCCCTGGGTTGCATTCCATACAATATTTGGAATGGGCTCTTCCCAGTGCTCTTGTTTGGTGATTTGTTGTATGCAAATTCTGCTTGTGGCAAAATCTGATCCCATTGGTTATGGTGCTTAGTAACCATATTCCTCAATAGGTTTCCCAAACTTATGTTTACCACCTCAGTTTGTCCATCTATCTGAGGGTGATAAGCTGAGATGAAGGAAAAATATGTCCCAAACTTCTTCCACAGTGTTCTCCAAAAGTGACCAACAAATTTTGTGTCTTTGTCCGAGACAATGCTTTTGGGTAGGTCGTTAAGTCTTACAGCTTCCTTGAAAAATAGATTTGCAACATGTGTTGCATCACTAGTCTTATGGCATGGGATAAAGTGTGCCATCTTTTAAAATTTGTCCACCACCGTAAATATGGAATCGAATCCTTTTTGCATTCTTGGCAGTCCCAACACAAAATCCATGCTTATTACATCCCAAGGCCTCTTTGGTATTGGCAATGGTTGATACAATCCAGTGTTCTGTATTTTTTCTTTTGCATGTTGGCAGATTCTACATCTGTTCACAAACTTTATCACTTATGGTCTCATACCTAGCCAATAGTATGAACTGCTCAACTGTGCAAATGTTTTATCATGGTTGAAATGTCCAACCAATCCTCCACTATGTTTTTGCTTCAGAAGGTTATCCCTCATTGATCATTTATGCACAACTAATTTCCCTTGAACAACAATCCCTCTTGAATCATATACTCCTTCCATTGGCTTCTGTCTCTCAACACAGGATTTTCACATGCTTCATATGCTTCCTTGAAATTTGTATCATCA
>JASDQU010246253.1:12928-28543 GCA_032191745.1 Picea mariana
GAAACATATTTGAGGTGTTTTGCCTCGGAAAAGAAAAATCAGTGGTCTCAATGGTTACCCCTAGCTGAATGGTGGTACAACACTTCATACCATACAGCTACACACATGAGTCCTTTTGAATCAGTATATGGACAGAAGTCGCCTTCAGTTCTCTCATACTTACCAGGTGCCTCAAAGGTCCAGGCAGTTGACCTAACACATACAGCTCGAGAGGCTATTCTCCGTACCTCAAAGAGAATTTGGTCATGGAAAAAATTCACATGAAGCAACAAGTAGATCAAGGTCACTCTAAACGTCAATTTGCAGAAGGGGATCAAGTGTTTCTTCGACTACAACCTTACAAGAAAACTTCCCTCAAGGCCGAGCATTGTCAGAAGCTAGTGCCCAAATTTTATGGTCCTCATATTGTGCTCAAGCGTGTGGGACAAGTCACCTATCAGTTATCTTTGCTCAACCATTCGAAGCTACATCTTGTTTTTCATGTTTCATTCTTAAAGAAGGTGATTGGAGATAAGTGCCAAATTCAAACCAACCTTCCAGAGTTAGCTTAAGAAGGATCCATTTGGCTACAGCCAAAAATAGTTTTGGACCAACATGAGCGTTGCCTACGTCAGAGAACCATCAAGGATGTGCTAGTCTAGTGGAAAGATACAACTTCAACATACATCACTTGGGAACCATCTACGATTCTGTAGCAATTTCCTCATCTCAAGCCTTGAGGAGAAGGTTGTTTTTAAGGGGGTGGACATGTTAGGGTCCTAACCTGCACATAGGTAGAATAATATATTCGGATGTAGTAAAGGTCAATATTAATAAGGCCTTTCAATAAAATAGAATAAGGCGGATGTAAGAAGACCTAATAGAAGCTTTCGCTTCTAGAAGGATCTTCCTCTATATGCTTATTTTTAGTATAAATAGGAGTCGAGGGTATGAGAACCTTATCTTGGATATTATTGTAATAGATCTCTACTCAACTGGAGGTTTCCCCCTCGAAGAGGCCCGTGAACATTGCTTTCAGATTCAAAGTGTTATTGTTATTCTTATATCATTTCAGTGTTATTGTGGTGAATGTTTTGGTTATATTGTTGTTATTATTCCATTAATAGCATTTTATTTTGGTTTTTCATACATTTCATATCTGGTATATTATAGGGAATGATTAAAACAATGGTGAATGAGATATTTCTGGCCCATCAACAACAAAATTTCAGCAGACAGTCCCCACAACAAGAGCAAAACAGAAGGATAAGGGGAAAGAATCAACAAGAGGGGCATGCAAGAAGACTAAAGCACACAAATAAAACCCATTTTATACTTTTTCCAATGATGGTATGGAAATCAATCTCAAATTGGACACAACTATTTTCCGTAAAGGCCCAACAAGCTTCAAAGAAAATAAGTACACTTACACCAGTGAAGCATATGACAACAATTTTGGCTCGGAGGAAGTTATACGTAGAAGTGTAGAATATGAGGGATCAATAGAAGATCCTTAAACAACACCTAGGACCAATGCATGAAGTAGTAGTGAGGGTGATAGGTGAGATAGCCACTTCATATGGAAAGGTAAAACAAGTATCCTAGGAAGCAGAAACAAAACTAATAGCCTTGACTGTGCAAGGGGCTGAAGAGATCATAGAGATAGAGGGAGCAATACTAAAGGAAGTGGAGGTAGCTAAGGGAGCCTCAAAAAGGTTCATCGAAGAATGGAGGAGCAGGAAATTGGCCTGAGTGGCTCGAGACGAACTATAGGTGAGTGTTGGGGGCATGTTGGACAAGAAATTTTGGGATACAATTTTGATAAAAAAACTAAGTATAGAAGAAGTGCACATAAGAAGAAGGAATATTGGATATTCCATAGTTGAGGTGCATCCAAAAGTATAAGACACATTAAGAGGAATAAAATAGAAAGAGGAATAAAGAAGAGGATAAAGTGGATGAAAAGGAAGGAGGAAAACTCGTCGTTCTAAATATGGAAGGACACACAAAAGAAGGAATAACAACAGTCAGAGTGCAAAAGCGGGATGAAGACAGAAAAGTAGGTAAAAACAGTTCAAACATCTAGTTAACTGGAGTATTCATGCATTGTAATAGGGTTTTGGGAGGAACCAAGTAGGGTTTTAAACCCTAGATTATATGTATAAATATGTAATGGGTTGGGAGAATAGGGGTTCCTCATGGTTTTGGTTCTCTGCTAGTGACTGCGATGGCTCAGTTTTGTCTGTCAAAAATAGGAGTCTATGTCTGAATGTAAGAGATGATGCAGAGAGAGAGAGAGAGAGAGAGAGAGAGATGCTTGCAACATAGAGTGGATAGGCTAGGAAGATATAAATATAACAATTATGTATCTTTGTAAGCGTAGTGTGCAATCCTGAAGAAATTACCAAATATATAATAAAGAATCCAATTGTTGTGGATGTATCCCAGAGTTGGGTGAGCCATGTTAATTGTTGTCTCGAATGTATTTTATATAAATTTTCATGGATTATATTTGGATGCTATCAGATTATATTTTTCTATGCCTAACCATTGCATAATGATCATGATTGTTACAGTAATGGGTTATGTGGTAACATGGAATATACTGGTAGTATAAACCTGAAATCACTGTGTCTAATAAATAAAAAATATAGAGCAATGTGCATGTTGGGATAAATATATGCACTATTAATTCTCAACATTAAATTTTCAACCAGGGAGTCGTAGAATTAGAGGTACAAGCACATGAAATGAGGAATTAGATCCTAGTCTAACATAATCTAAACTAGTGTCAGAAAACACACAAAACAATTGAGACTAGCCCAATCACTTTGGGAAGAAACCCATCATAAGGTGGCCATATCTTTTGCGTTAAGTCATTAGTTCCTCCTTTGCTGATTGAAACTACTAGAAAATTCAGATGCAGGAGCTTCAAGGTCATTAAATTAAATCAATACCAAAGATTTCATACTTACTCAAACCAAGCAAGACGTTGAAACTCCAAATTCAAGGTAAAGAACCAAAATGTGACACAAAGTAGAGTAATAAAGGATATCTGGAGTTTAAGATACTAAAAATTCATGAATCAAAGAATAAAGTGAAAAATGAGTTTGCAAGATCAAACTAAGGTATATAATCTAAGTATAAGCTTTTCCAATTAAAAAACTAGATATTATTCAATTGATTTACAATGATACTCTCTAGAATGAAACAGAGTTTAGATTTCAATCACGGGTTCCATATCTAGGCAGGTCATAAATTCAATGGCTCTAGATAATTTAAAATATCATTTAACTTCATTTGATGGAGAATTAAATCCACACAGTCTTCATATGTATTATTTGTTCTCAGAATCATTGTTCCAACTAAAATTCAAGGTGTTTGTTTCAATGACTTATTGAATCTTATTCTAGTTTTTTTCTCTATTCTTAAGATATGTTCATTCACATGCCTCTTATATGTTTATTAATTGTAGAAAGATAAAAAAAATAGAAGCATTGTAGCTCGATTTACAATTCCAGAAATCAATTTACCAATCAAAGTTTCACACATTTAAACTCAGGATTGAAGAAATTGCTTGCTTAATCAAGAAACACTTTAATCTTCAAGTCATGATTCAAGAACACATATATCATATCATTTTCATTAGTTTTCAATTACCCAAGACTAGAATTTAGATCTATGATACGATTAAAGCATTCTAAGGAAATCAAGAAATAATCAACACTCAAAAATTTAATTTCATTCCTTTCAAAAACAACTTAGTTCACATTAACAAACAAGAATAAAATCAATCACACAAGCATGTTTTTTTAAATGAACAAAATTTAAAATATAATGTGCATAGGATTTAAATTAAATCAGGGAATTGCAATGAACTATGAATAAAGGAAATTAAATCTATGCTAACAAAATACAAAGGGACACATTTACCTAGTGGTGGGCCCTTGCCACATAGGAAGATTCATCCTAAAAGATTCAGAGACTAAGTAAGACATTTACCAAGCATAATTTCTCATCAACAAATATTGTTAACAACAAAGAATTCGATCACAACATTGTAAACATAATTATGTAGGGCTTTAGTACCAGAAAAACAAAGCATACAAGCATTTTTATTTTAACATCAATCTTCCTCCATTACATAAAAAACCTAGTGATCGCAATGCCTCTCCTTCTCAATCCTCCTCCTTTATTTATACACTTAGATCAGGTTTAAAACAACCTTGAAAAAACTTCTTCTAACCTGGAAAATACACAAATCTCATTTTTTTAATTTGGGAAAAAATAGTCAATTTGTAAAATTTGGCATTATAGATCCCCTGAGATCTCCCAATCCCTTTTGAATATTAGAAAATGGTTTCTAGGTTTTGTAGCTAGATGATTTTTCTAAAAGAATTTAGAATGGTTTTGTAATATCTTCTTTCATCCACACGAAAATCAAGGCACAATATGGAAGTTTAGAATTATTTGTTGATTTTGGGATGAATCGCTCCCCCTGAGATTGAGGTCCACATGTGCAAGATGGGTGAATTTTGACACACTTGTCTACATGTCGAAGTCCTTCTAGAGAAAACTTATTTTCCCAAATTTTGACATTCATCCTTGTCTTCTCGAAAATTAAGGCAAAAGTTTGGTACCAGATACCTGTAGGATTCCGGTACCAACATGTACCAGATCACTGTAGAACCTTCTGATACTGGACGTGGTATGGGAATGTGTAGGAACATGTTTATTGAACATGGAAACATATAATTAAAACATCATAGATAAAATCATGTTAAAAACATCTTTAATAATTAAAAAGACAAGAAAGCAATAATAATTAACCACAAGGTAGAATGGATGTATTTAGCAGTAAGTAATGAAACAATGGCTATAAAATGTGTTAAAAGTGCGGGACGATGGTTATGAATAATAATCATATGATTTGAATTAAATCAAATAAATACGATGATCTAAAAATAAAGGAAATTAAACCTACACTAACAAAATACAAAGGGACACATTTACCTGGTGGTGGGCCCTTGCCACACAGGAAGACTCATCCTAGAAGCTTCAGAGACTAAGGAAGAGGTTTACCAAGAATCAATTATGATGAAAAGAGATCGTTAAGAGAAAAACAATTCTATCACAACATTGTAAACATCATTATGCAAGGCTTTAATACTAGCAAAATAGAGCATAAGAGCATTTTTATTTTAACATCAATCTTCCTCCATTACATAAAAAACCTAGTGATCATAACTCCTCTACTTATCAATCCTCCTCCTTTATTTATAAACTTATATCAGGTTTAATGCAACCTTGAACAAACTTCTCCCAATCTCGAAAATACACAAATCTTGTTTTTTTAAATTTGGGCAAAAACAATCAATTTGTAAAATTTGGAATTATAGATCCCCCAAGATCTCCCAATCCCTTTCGAAATTTAGAAAATAGCTTTTGAGTTTTGTAGCTGGTGGATTTTTCTAAAAATCTATTTGACGGTTATGCAAGATGTGCTTCCATCTCCATGCAAATCAAGGCGCAATATGGTCATTTCGAATTATTTGTTGATTTTAGGTTGAATCGTTCCCCCTGATATGGAGGTACACATGTGTGAGTTGGGTGAGTTATAGAACATGATTTTACATTTTGACGTCCTTCTGGAGAAAACCCATGTCTCCAAATTTTGACATTCATCTGCATCTGCTCAGAAATTAAGCCACAATTTTGGTACTACATGCCTTTAGGATTATGATACTAATAGGTATCAGATGACTGTAGAACCTTCTGGTACTAGACATGGTACATAAATGTGTAGGAAAATGTTGCTTGGACATGGAAACAGAAAATTAAACCATCATAGGTAAAATCATGTTAAAAACATCTTTAATCATTAAAAGGACAAGAAAACAATAATAATTAACCACAAGGTAAGTAAGTAATGGAATAATACCTATAAAATGTATTAAAAGTGTGGGACTATGCTTATGAATGGAGGATTTACATGGTATACATTATGACATATTTGGAGCCCAACACTCTGCCACGCTTGTTGGTTTGCATGTCCTCATGCAAACAAAATCTTTATATACTCTATTTAGTCATTGATTGTTGTGACTTTGTTTCTTTTACAATTGAACAATAAAAATTGAGGACAAATAAGAGATGAAATAGGGAGGAATGAGGTAGTAATTGAAATGATAGATATGGTTATGGTAATGGTTTGTGGAAGGTAAAATGTATGAAATGTGAAGTGGTTAACCATGAAGTTTTCTTAAATTTTAATGAAAAGAGTCCTAACCCCGTTTTTACCTCATGTTTACCTTTCATGTTGATTTGCATTGTAGTATGGGGAAATGGAGGAATAACCGGAGTACATGTTGGATGAGCCAAAGTGCAGAAGATTAAACCGAGTAATATTGAGAGCTGCTAAAGATCTAGGAGACAAGCTAATCAATGATGATTTGTTGAGATTCCTTCTGCATCTCCCCCACACTTGAGGTTTTTCATTCCCTCATGCAAACAATGCGAGACACTAAAAAAATAAGGAGGGTTGTTGAGATGGCTATGAAAAAATTCTAAAAAGAAGCCAATAGAACTAATTAAAACTAGATTTTTATTCATGCTTACAAATAGAAAATTCAGGGAAAATGTCAAAAGTTGAACAATGCATACATTATTCATGATTCATTTGACCAAAAATAATTAGCTATGAATAAAATAGTTTGTAATTCAGTTTCAATTTATATTAAAAATATCACTTAATCAATCATCTTTGTGAAATAGTGGTCTTAAAATAGATAGGCAATGATAAAGCATGAATGCACCGTTTTTTAACAACTTAAGGAAAAAGAAGAAATTTGAGGAATAGGTCGCGAAGTACTCCCTTAAGTGTTCTCTTCCATTGACAAGGATGAATTCTACGCTTTTGAAAATACGCTTCTAGTATTATGTGTGCATTCAGAGGATGAAGATATTACCATCTCATAAAATTCCAAACAAAATTGTCATAACTTTTAGAAACAAATCTACTAGAGGAATAAAAGATCTTAAACTGATTTCTTTGTTAACTGTTGGCATTCCCATGTATGAAAAGTATGAAGAGAGGTTTCATTTCACTTATATGAAACATTTATTTATTTATTTACTATCCTACTCTAATTGAACAAAAGAAAATATCCTTCAAGTATAGGACTACATCCAGTGAAGCCATGTGTGTAACATGGTTAGAAATATATTCATACTTGGTTTTAAAAGATAAATTTTAATGCATACCAAAGTATGAAGGACCAATGGTTTTGATGATGAGATCAAACAATAATGAAAAGTAAAAGAGTAGTGTGACTTGATAACTAATTGGAACCATCTTTCAATAGGATCATGATATTCTTGTTTCCCTTCTTTGTTTAGGTCACACAACATGTCCTCCTTTTCCATGCTATGCAGATTATCTTCTTCAAGATGATTGGTCTTTGGAATGCATATAGGATATGCTGAGAGGAATGTTAAGAAATCCTCAATATCAAGTTCCAATTGTTTCTCTTCATTGAATTCTATCCATGATTCTTTAGTCTCCTGAAAAAATTGACAAGAGGAATCCAAAGGGACTTCTAAATATTCTTGTGGAAAGACAAATAAATTCTTGACTGCTATCAAGATATGCTCTTCCTGGGAGGTAGATATCCCAGGTGCTGCTACAATGTGAGAAATTTATTGGAGGAACATTTTTCAAGCTCTTGATCATCCATGAATTACTCTAGCTAGTTAATGATCCCAATATCACAACACAAATTAGTACTCGGGGGTTCTTAGAGAACCCCAAAAATGATTTATCATCAAAGATCTGAATTTTAAAGCTAAGAAATTAAAACTATTTTCAAAAATAAAACACACCAAGATTGAACTCCTTGCGTTAATGGGACCCTATTGTCACCAGGTTATTGGTTTGAAGAATTCAACTCATCATAAATAAAACTAAATTTTAATAAATAAAAACACGCTTTTGCATAAAAGAAGGAAAAACATGTTTGAATTAACAAAAAAACACTTATGCATGAAATGAAGAGAATAACCTAACTTTGAAGCAACCCCACTAAAGTGGATGCGTGGGATCTTCCCTCACATCTTACCATCTTCTCTCTTCCCTTAGTTCGTCCATAAAACTAATCCAAAACAATTACATCAATCTAATTAAAATACTACCTATTACCATTTACAACTCCCCGACAACAACGCCAAAAACTGTCAAGCTAAATATATGCACTATTAATTCCCAACATTAAATTCTCTACTAGGAAGTCGTAGACTTAGAGGTACAAGCATAGGAAATGAGGGATTAGAGCCTAGTATAACATAATCTAAACTAGTGTCTACAAACACACAAAACAATTGAGACTAGCCCAATCACCTTAGGAAGAAACCCATCATAAGGTGGTCATATCTACCGAGTTAAGTCATTAATTTCTACGTTGGTGATTGAAACTACTAGAAAATTAAAAGGCAGGAGCTTCGAGATCATTAAATTAAATCCATACCAAATATTTCCTACTTACTCAAACCAAGAAATATGTTGAAACTCCAAATTCAAGGTAAACAACCAGAAAGAGAGAAAAAGTAGAGTTATAAAAGAAATTGGAAGTATAGGATACTAAAAACTCATGAATTAAAGAATAAAATGAAAAATGAGTTTGCAGGATCAAACTAAGGCATATAATCTAAGTCTAAGCTTTTTCAATTAATATAATGGATATTATTCAATTTATTTACAATGATACTCTCTGGAACGAAACAAAGTTTATATTTCAATAACAGGTTCCATATCTAGGCATGTCATAAATTCAATGGCTCCGTATACTTTAAAATATCATTTAACTTTTCTTGATGGAAAATTAAACCCACACAGTCTTCATATCTATCATTTGTTCTCATAATCATTGTTCGAACTCAAATTCAAGGTGTTTGTTTCAATGACTTATTGAATCTTATTCTATTTTTTTTCTATTCTTAAGATCTGTTCATTCACATGCCTATTATATGTTTATTAATAGTGGAAATATAAAAAAAAAAATAGAAGCATTGTAGCTCAATTTATAATTCCAGATACCAATTTACCACTCAAAGTTTCACACATGCAAACTCAGGATTGAATAAATTACAGGCTTAATCAAGAAACACTTTAATCTTCAAGTCATGATTCAAGAACACAAAGATCAGATCATTTTCATAAGTTTTTAATTACCCAAGACTAGAATTTAGATCTATGATACAATTAAATCATTTTAAGGAAATCAAGGAAATAATCAACACTCTAAAATTTAATTTCATTCCTTTCAAAAACAACTAAATTCACAATAACAAACAAGAATAAAATCAATCACACAAGAAGATTTGTTTATTGAACACAATGTAAAATGTAATGTGCATATGATTTAAATTAAATCAAAGAATTATGATGATCTACAAATAAAGGAAATTAAACCTATACTAACAAAATACAAAGGGAGAAGTTTACCTAGTGTTGGGCCCTTTCCACATAGGAAGACTCACCCTAAAAGCTTCAGAGACTAAGGAAGACGTTTACCAAGCATCAGTTCTCATGAATAGAGATTGTTAACAACAAAATAATTTGATCACAACATTGTAAACATCATTATGCAGGGCTTAGTACCAACAAAATAGATCATAAGAGCAATTTTATTTTAACATCAATCTTCCTCCATTACATAAAAAACCTAGTGATCATAATGCCTCTCCTTCTCAATCCTCCTCCATTATTTATACACTTAGATCAGGTTTAAAACAACCTTCAACAAACTTCTCCCTATATGGAAAATACACAAATCTCGTTTTTTTTAAATCTGGGAAAAAATAGTCTATTTGTAAAAGTTGGCATTATAGATCTCCCAAGATCTCCCAATCCCTTTCAAATTTTAGAAAACGGTTTCTGGGTTTTGTAGTTAGCTAATTTTTCTAAAACCCAGTTGGAGGCTTTGCAAGATCTTCTTCCATCCACATGCAAATCAAGGCACAATATGTAAGTTTAGAATTATTTGTTGATTTTGGGATAAATCGTTCCCCCTGAGATGGAGGTCCACACGCATGATTTGTGTGAACTTTGAGACACATTTCTGCATTTCAACATCCTTTTGGAGAAAACCCATGTCAACAAATTTTAACATTCATCCTCATCTGCTCGGAAATTAAGCAAAATTATGGTACCGGATGTCATTGGGATTCTGATACCAACATGTATCGGATGACTATAGAACCCTCTGGTACCATACATGGTACAAGAATGTGTAGGAACATGTTTCTTAGACATGGAAGCATATAATTAAACCATCATAGATAAAATCATGTTAAAAACATCTTTAATCTTTAAAAAGACAAGAAAACAATAATGATTAACCACAGGGTAGAATGGATGTATTTAGCAGTAAGTAATAGAATAATGGCTATAAAATGTATTAAAAGTGTGGTACTATGCTTATGAATGGATTTTTTACATGGTATAAATTATGACATATTTGGATCCCAACAACGCACAGAAACAATAAGAAAGAATGAACAAATTTGTTACTTCCCATTCCCTCACTACTGCAAAACTTGGTTCTTGCAATCCAAATAGATACTTTGGGCGAGACTTCATTTTCACTTGCAGGAGATGCCAAAAGTTCCGATGTCTAGTGGTTTTTTTTGGTTAAATATAACTTGAACCTAGAGTCTTACAACCATGTGAAATGCCTATAGTCACGTTTTTAGGCTACCTAGGAGTAGTCACTAAGGATACCACCTCACAATCTATGACGGAGCGAACAGTCGTAGGTATGACCACATGTAAGGGCAGGGTAAATCATCTTAAATCCTCAAAAGTGATACCTCAGGGAGATTTTTGTCACAAACGAAACCCTTGTATACATAGTAATCAAAGAAATATATAAACACTAATACAAGAAGAGAGGGGTAATCAACCTACTTGACCCAATACAACTTTGTTCTTAACTCTTGTGTTAGAGGAGTATCCCAACACACCAATTGTGAAAATGGGTTTTACACTCTTTAATGACTTTTAGGTTTCATTTGGTGGGATTGGAGAGTTTACTCGCAAGTCCTATTCCAGGGCCCTAAGCCTGTCTACTATTGCTTCACAAGAAAATAAAAGAGTCTATTTAACTTTATTACACAATATTTTCTTATGGTTGCTTCTTTTGTCAAAGGAAAATAGATGAAACTATGATGTTGTTTGTGACTCTTGACCCAACCAAAGAAATAAAAATATGTCAATGCAATTATTCAACTCAATGAATTCTAGCTATGGGATATAAAGAGATATTTTCTTTGCAAACTTAACAATGCAACCTCACAAGAACCAAGAAACTATGCAAAACAAATCAAAACCATAATTTTAACAAGATATGAAAACCAAACACTTCAACAATGAACTTTGTCTTCAATGATAAAAAAATTTTATGCAATAATTTATGTTGGTTTTTTCCAATTATGATACAAAAAGTTCCTTCATATAAACAAGAACAACAACTTTCAAATCGAAAACCAACAAATCAACAAGCAAGGATTGTAGAAAGTTTGTAGTGATGCTTGGAATCACACTCTAATGACTTTTCAGGGACCTCAACCCAAAACTCATAAAGAGAGTGGATCTAAAAATTCATACAAATTGCAAGAGGGAAAATCAACCAAATTCAATCCAATATGAAACACTACAAACTTTCTACAATCCTTGCTTGTTGATATGTTGGTTTTTTCCAATTATGATACAAAAAAGTTCCTTCATATAAACAAGAACAACAACTTTCAAATCGAAAACCAACAAATCAACAAGCAAGGATTGTAGAAAGTTTGTAGTGATGCTTGGAATCACACTCTAATGACTTTTCANTATTGAAGACAAAATGTGTGAAAAAAAAGGCTCAAACAAAGATATGATCCAAAAACATAGACCAATTATAGATTCCTGAGATCAGACACTTCTAGATATGACCAAAAATGTCTGGAAAAATTGTAATTTTTGAATCTTACAAGTTTTGTCATGGGTCATATAGAATGTAACAAGTGACCATATCTTGGGTGTCATTGGTCAATATCTATTCAACCAGTGACATTGTCGCTCTATCTTTGAAAATATACAAGCAACACAATGTAAAATTTTGGAAAAATAAAATATCTATCTCAAATCTTTCAGATCTAAGAGATCTATGCTCTAAAGGAGTACTACAAAAGATAAAAACAAACTCATAAACATAGAATAGTGGTGAAAGGGAATGAGAAACTAAACTAGAGAAGAATAAAATATTCTTCAATGAGGATTCATTAGTTCTGTTACAAAGAAAACATCACCAATTGACTGACAAGATCTCCCTAGGATTTTCCTATTGATACTAGAAAAACAGTGGGATAGACTTCTATGATTCTCCCTAGAAAGAATAAATTTGATTCATAATTAATCTAAGATATGGTGGGATGGCATACCTTTTATTGAAGTTTTTCCTCACTTATCTCATTTGCTACAATCCTCGAGTTCCCACTCCATATCCTATAAATTTATTCTTGTACAGAATTGACAAAAAATTCCTTCCCACTTCTCTTCTTAGCATTAGAATCCTATATCTAGCTCGGATCTAACATGATCTATGAAGAAATAAACCAAATATAACATATA
The DNA here is from genome assembly GCA_032191745.1 of Picea mariana. NCBI lineage: Eukaryota > Viridiplantae > Streptophyta > Pinopsida > Pinales > Pinaceae > Picea > Picea mariana. Next base: position 25,575 of record JASDQU010246253.1, read on the forward strand.
TAATTGAAAATGAACATTATGAAGGGGGGAAATAAGTTTTATATATATCAAATGAAAAATAGAGAAATACATCCTAAAAGTTTACCTATAAGTGTAAATGCACTCCTTCATTCCCCTTTCTCCTTACTCCTCCTCAACTTCTTAACTAGACTAGGAAATATTACTATGGCTATTGTAGAATGGAGAAGTACCTTTGAATTTTTTCAACATGTATTTGTAAATTATTCTTCCTCTCCATGCTCAAGAGAAACCTTCCTTTTACAGATTCTTGGAAGAGGCTTGGGAGAGATCCTATATCTTAAAGAGACCAATGGAGAATCGAATGATATGAGTTCCAAGTATCATGCCAAGAATAACCAACTCATCCCTCATCCATATCTTCAAAACTTCACAAATATAGAAGTTCTAAGAGGGTGTGACTTGTTGTAGACTAATGACAAGAGACATGTCATTGGTTATCCCATAGATGACTAGCAACACAATTCAAGAAATATATAAATCTTGACCTGAAGGTTGTGTTTTGGATTGCATATTTTGTTGTGTTCCTCTTGATAATGCAGGGTGTAAATTAAGGCCATTAAACTTATATACTCAAATATGTAGGAATTTCATTGTCGGTGTTGTAGAGATTAGGATTTTCAAGGTACTAAGAACAAAGGAGTGTCAACTAATATAGCTATTCAATATGTCAAAGGGTTTTGAACAATAGTAATCGATCGAATATTTCACATTTCTAACTAACAAGTATAGACATTACCTTTACCTTATCACTCAACTCTCTAGTATGTGAGAGTGATTTCCCTGAGTGTTATTCTCTGTGTACTATAGCAATATGATGGATATATGCTTATGTAATATTTGTTTTAGGTGTGACTAGGGGGATTCCTATATACCAGAGGGTACATGGAAGACAAATCCATATATGTTCTCTTTCTAATAGTTTTACTTAAATGGGTACCAACATAGTTCGTAGGGGTGTCTAACTAGGGATACCACCTATATTATTTATGCATATTCTTCCTCAACCATAGATTTATCCACTAAAAAATATATCTATATGTTACTTAATTATGCTAGAACATGTCTTTACTAAAAAAATGTTTTCTAAAACATCAAGACATGTTGACTCAAGAAAGATATTTGATACTAGTTATTGCAACCCTTAACCCTTAAACGTGAGCCACAAGCATGGTATTTAGAGAAATACAAATGTAGGAAAGCATATAGAAGAGACAATGACATGAAATATATGAAATACAATCCTTTTATTAATTATTTCCAAATGAGAAACCAATTTTCATGGGCCTCTTAAGGTAGGATGACCTCTCACTGAGTAAAGCTCCAATTCCAAAAACACATGACAAAAAAATGCATATCCTTCTAGCTCTATAAATATATTCTTAATAGAAAAATCCTAGATACTTGTAGTCCCACCATAAATGAGAACAAACCACCTAGTGAGTACTCTTTGATAAAGAGGACCATTTTACAACAAGTAATGTAACATCCCAATTTTCAAACCCCAAACTACAAATGTATATTCTAGATGTAGTACATGGTCGAGAGCCAAGTGATGTATATTGTAAATGTAGTATGTGGTCGAGAGCCAAAGCGATGTAATATTTAAATGATGTAAATTGAATATAATGAATAAAATTCATTTCTAGATGCATATGGACACAAAAGGAGATTTTGGCGCTAAGTATCCACAAGAGAGGGAAAGGGGTCCAATGTGGGGAAGATTTTACCCATGTTTATTAATCCAAAACCCATTTCTTATTTCTTTCAAAATTATCCTTACAATGAACCTTCCATTAGTTGTTTAGTGTTCTAGATCCTAATCATTGAATTCATATAAGAGGGTGGGTATGAGAGTCACATCCCATAGTTATTGAGAGAATGGAGGCCATGTACAATCATCTTGGGGAAGAGTGAAAGTCAAGCAAGCAAGAGAAATGAAGGAAATTCATATGGGTACTAAACCAGAATTATGCATTCACACTTTTGCAATAGGGATCTATTTTTACATGGATTTTTCTAGAAAGCAATGGAGCTTTAACTGTTGAATATTGAAGGTAGATGTTGTGGGAATGTTTTGGAGTTGTTTGGAGCTAGAATTTTGTGGACAAAGAGGTTGTGATCCTGTGATTGAATTTCTTATAATTCATCAAAGGAAGCATCGATTTTGTTGTTGAGTTAATTCATGTTGCAATTGAAGAATTCTCGAAGTCCCAGTAAGAGGAATTTCTATCCAACATGTCCTAGAATCCCTGGAGGGTAGTGGAAATGATAGAGGGACTATGAGTAGTGAAGGGGGATTCCATCCCTTGGGTTGTGTAGGTTGAGGGGAAGAGAATTGGTGGACTGGAATTAGTTGTGAGTTTGAATGTGAGAGGGGAACATTATCCAGCCTTAGGGACCACCGTTGTAACACCCTATTTCCCCCAATTTGTAATTAATCATAAAATAGGAATTTCCATGCTAATGCATGAGGAAAATGTAATGTATTATTGTTTGAGTTGTCAATAACTGACTATGGGGGTGAAGCCTTGAAAGTACTGCCCATGATATCACTAGAGGAATAATGTGAGAACTACACAAGAGGGTTCATATATCAAATAACCCCAAATCTCCCTTGATAAGGATGACAAACCTCCTTCAAATCCCAAGGAAAGGAAATCAGTCAATGAAGAAAGGACTCGTGGTTGAATCACCAACCACCCCCATGAATGGAAACACGGGCTGTCAATCCGAACTACCACAGGGACCTACAGACCTGAGCTTCCTTCTGACAGAAGGAACCAGATAGGTCGGCAAACCCTCCTAGGTAAGAGGGACACACACATAGGGAGAAGGGGAGACACCAGACAAGAGTGGAAGCTCTCCAGTGAATCAAAAATAGGAGGTCGTGATCTTGATGACAAAGAGCATCTGAGAAACCTCTCTGAGTCCACTCAATTGTGGACTCA
>JASDQU010246254.1:1365-16651 GCA_032191745.1 Picea mariana
TAAGCCGAGTTATGATCTGAGGTTTTTTGTGGTTTCTTCTTGTTCAGATTGTTGAGTGGTTGCGCCCCCTCTAGGAAATTTCTTTTTGGTTTATTAAGCCATTGTGGGCTTACCTCTCCAACCTCTTGCGGTCGTTGACCCCTAAGGGTATTTTCCATCTTGTCGCAGGTTTCTTCTTGGTTGATGTTTGGGGTTTTTGGTTCTCTTTTCTAGTGTCGTCCTCCTCTTCTCCTTGTTGGTGCCTCCCTCCTCATCTCCTTGTTGATACCACCCTATGTATTTTGTCATTGTCCTTTTCTATTGTTGGTGCCACCTGTGTATGTTGTTGGTTAGTCTTTTTATATTTTACCCTAAAACTTCCTCTTTGAAATTTTTTCCAAGTGTCATGATGAGGTATGCCCTGAGGGTTTGATCAATGATCCCTTAACACTTTTTTTGAGCTATTATCTAAGAGGATAACAATAGAATATCAGGTAATATTGTTTCTTGTTTCAGCTAAGTAAATGTTTTGTCAGTTATTGTTTTTATGCTACCAGATTATGGATCAGAAGTTTTAATGTTTTTCTGATTGTAACATACAAGTAGCTAATGTTTAGAAGTTAAAATAAATATTAATTGTTGCACATCATCAGAGGCAACCCAGTGTATTTATCGATGTTGTGTATCATTCTGAAAGTATTCCAAAAATTTAAAATATAAGGGTACATGCATATGTATCAAGAAAAAGGATTAACACCCAAGTAAAAACTTGACAAAGAAAAAATAAATAGAAGCTACACTACAAGTATCTACCTTAGGGATCATGCAGTGCACAATATAAATATAAATATTCATTAGACTAATCAAATTTAAATTCCAATTATTTTAATTTGAATTTGGATCTTGTTGCATTGGGGGGTTGATATTGTATATATAGTACTTGTCATGATTCAATTTAGAACCATTTATAAGCATAAATAAATATATAAATATGAAGGTTCAATCCATGATGTTACTCTGCCATGTTGCATGAACATATGTCTCAACTTAATAAAGTAAATGATCATTGTCATGCAAGTTCCATGTGTACAAATGTTAACTATAGAGATTGGAAGGGAGAGCATTGACTTCTCTAATAGCCCTCCATGCAATTCACCATTAATGGAGTTGAATTAATTTTTTCTGTCGAGATTCAGAATGTTGCATTCTCATATGCCCAACAATTTTTCTTATTGACAACCTTAATAGTTCCCAAGGTAGTGCCTCTCTACTTCATTTACAACTATGAATTCTCTATTCTGTTGAGTATTTTTTATTTATCATTTTAGCAATGCATAGTGTGTGTATAATACTAGCATGAGTTATCTGTCTACTATGTTGGGTATGTTTATGCCCCATTTAATTTAAGTTTCTATTAACACAGAATTTATTGGGCTATTTTCCCACTGTTTGCAGGGATAGACATATAATGTTACCCACATTAGAGGGGTGGAAATACCAAACAATAAACATATAGAGTATAATTCCCTTCAATACATTCATGCATTGGCTGTACAATAGCTCAATAGGGATTGCATGATATGGGCATGTAGAACAAGGTCACTCTTTATACAATTCCAAAAACACAAGGTATTTGCAATGATCCCCACCTATGCTTTGTACGAAAATGTTTTTTTAGAAAACCATTTGAAAAGGTATTGTTATATCATACCTATATAACGCCATTTATGAGAGGCCAAGCAGAGCAGGTTTATAGATATACTAAATTAGTGTCATAAAAATGTCCATTGCAGATTCATTGGACTCAAATATCACCTCCACTACATGGGCCCTCTACCCACTCTCACACATGCTACTACATTCCATTGGGGTTTTCATAGGCCCCACGACCAACAACTAGGTGGAATATGATGCTACCATCTAACTATCTCCAAATGATATTACCCTTCGTTTCCAATATCTTCATGTTCACCTTAATTCCTAGCTACTCATCACACAATTCAACATTTTTTACAAAAGTTGTGATGCATGCCTCTTTAGAAAATATCTACGAGTAGATAACATTGTTATTCACAACACTTGTGTAGATAACATTGTAAATCAAGTTTTGGATTGGCATAGAATCCATTAACATTGTTTATAGGTAAGAAAGAAAACAAGCCATTGGATGTACAAATCATTCTTACATGATCCATAAAACATGTAACTCACACACTAAAACATGCCATCATAAATGGGCATAAGCCATGTTATTGCATAGTTTGTTGTTTGGGCAAAGCCCAACCCAAATAACAAGTGTGTGACACAACTGGGAACACCTATCACCGTTACCTCAATAGATGTCTCCCTCGTTTTAGTGAAGGACAAGTCCAACAAGAGGGAGGCTTCTCGAGTGACCGTAGGGGAATTGCAAGGGAAGAAGCAAGGAGCTAGAAGAACACCCCTATAGGTAAAGGTAAAGGTGAGAATCGAAGCCTGGGAAAAGAGTCTTTGAAGTTGGTAAATGGTTGCCCAGTTTGTGTACCTGCAAAACAATGTTAGACAAACTAAGACAAGACAATATATGACGATATAAGTCTCAAAACCAATGGAGAATCAACAAGAAACCTTGTTGTCCCAAAATTGCAGCAGTATGGAAATATATATCAGCAACATATAATTTATAACAACTGCAAATTAAAGCATCAAAATAGAGTGTATGATATAGGAAAATAAAGTTTGCAACTAACACACAATATTCCAATGATTAGACCAAGACTTTGATGACAAATGAGGGTTGTTAATGAATGTTATCAACAAGTATATATGACAACACAATGTATGTAGCAAAACTTTTTCTATAGCAGCAAATTCTAACCACTAAAATCAACAAGTAAGGGACCCAAACAATAGCTCTTAAACAATAGATCAATTATCACAACTTGCAAGTGAATTTTAACGGTAGAAAAGCAAATAAAGAGGAAGAGAAAGTGAGTTTGCTGCAACCCTATTATTTGTAGCTTAATGTTTTTTACAACATCTCAATCACTTAGCTAATCAAGATTCCCTTAGGGCACAATATAGCTTAAAGCATGTAAAATTTAAATCAAAACTTGAACAATTCAATATCTCAAAATTCACGTTTACCAATGCAATAATATTAAATATCCAATGCAAAGATTAGTGTCTTAGCTATTGGGTAATGGAGTCTCTTTCTTTGAGCTATGGTTTATTACTCTTCTAGGGGTGTAAGTCGTTTTACTCCCTAGAGAAAACAAACCCTAACAAGGTTAAGCTACAAGGGTGTAAGCCCTTTTACTCCTTGTAGCAACCCTTAAGCCTTTTCAATAACAATAGAAAGAAATTCCTTGATGGAGGATGTATGCCCTTATACTCCTCCAAGGGTTTGACAAAATAACCTTGAAATCAAGAAGGAACACATAAAATTGCAGAAATTCCTTACCTAAGCCAAGAGATAGCATGAAAAACCCTTATCAAGGAGATTCGACCAAATTGCCAAGAACAAGCATCCAAGAGAGATCACTATCCTTTTTTCCACCAATAGATAAACTTTCCATCCATTTTGCACAAGATACAAGAGATAACGAATTTCCCAAGGAGGGAGAAAACTTCAGCCAAGAGTTATGTAATTCTCAAGTGACGAGTTTTCTAAATGAAAAATTGATGGCCTTTATTTATATGAGGCCATCTAAACCAATTTGTCCACCTAAAATTGTCAACAACAAATTAAAATAGGGTTGACCCCCTTTATTTGCCCTTACAATTTGCAAATATAAAAATTACATAAAGTAAATCCCTAAAAAGGGTGATGTCATGCCCTAAAAGGGTGACATGAGGCCTAAAAGTGAGAGATTGAGCCTCAAGATGCAGATTGTTCGGCCTCCAAAGGCTATGAGTCAATCTCTCATGCATTAGAGTGTCATGCCATCATTGTTCGGCCTCCAAAGTGCCTCCAAAGGCAACATCCATCATCTTATGTGCACAATAACTCCGGGGTGCTCTTCCCAGCCTGTGGGGTATGGTGTCCATCCTAGGGGTTCTCAACCCCTCATGAAGGTCAAAGTGGCATAATTCATCCATGGATAGATTTCACTTGGAAAGGTCCTGCAAAGACAACAAGTACGCCCTCCAAGGGTCAACAAGTCACATGTATCATGCCAAGTAAGCCACATTTAATAAAAGAACCACCCAAACATGTGCATAAAATCCCCCCTTTTCAAACTAAACAAATGCTCAAAGAACTTATAAAACTTGCCAAATTTGAGCAAGGGAGGGTTGTCAGGGTGCCCTATTGGGTAGGCCAATCCCCAAGTCAAGGAGTGTTTCTCAAGAAGACTCTCTCTAAGTCATGTAGTGAATATGAGGTGGATGGGGGTATGACTTTTGGGCATGGGGCTCTTGACATATCAAGGGCTCATATCGTCTCATTTATAGGTTCCTTTTTGGAGGGTGTGATGCATCCTTCATTTGCAATGTAACGTTTTTCCAAACCCTTATTGCCATTCATTTATTATGGTCTATGTTATCCCCCACTTTTAGGGATAACTAGGAGATCATGTGTCTAGGCCCATAGGTCCTAGACATGGAGTACCGAGAGCAACAACAACATCCAGGACCTTCGGCTTGGTCCTGTATTAGAGATGGTTCTTTCTCCATGAGGTAATGAGTCTGGGTATCATGGTATGTGTCACTCTGATCCTCAAAACCTTTGAATATGTGCATTTAATTCCTTTTGCTTCTAACAGATGCTTGGATCTTACACTTGTCCACTTGACCATGTTTGGGGTGGATGATAGGATTCCCTAGAAAGATTGTGCCCATAGGTTATGAGTTGCCACTGGGGGGATTTCTGAAAAGCCATCGTCCACTACCGTCATACTTACCACTTTTCATCTTGCTTCCCGCTCATCCATCCCATTACATTGGTCTGGGCATTGGGTTGGCAAATCATTTAAGGGTTGCACCTTGCCTTGTGGGAAGAAGGGGCTAAAGGCCCATAAGGTAAAAGCAAGCTAGAAAAAGATAAAAGCCCAAAAATAAAACCTCGAGATGCTTCACCCAGGGAATCCCCAAGAAAACAATAAAAGGCTTTTCAGCAAGAAACAAGAGGAACCCATAAAATAATTAAAAAAAACAAGACCTAGTCAGAGGATAGGGGGTCTCATCACGAGCCAGCCTATTAGGTCCATGGGAACCTAGCAGTATGACACTACTAGAATTCGGTTACCACGCCAGGGTAGTGGCTCTTGGTTGCATGGCCAAGAGAAAGGGGGTCTCATCATGAGCCAACGTTCTCATTTTCGTGAGAGTGATTGTCGGTAACATTTCCACCACTGGTCCCCACACCAGGGCAGTGTCCCCTGCTTAGCTTCTTGAAGAAAAAATAATAAAGAATAAGAATAAAAGGCATGAATGGGATTGGAAACATTTGCATCTAGGACAAGTGTAGTTCGATTTCTACAAAAGCACCCACAGGTAAGCCCTGCATTTCCCTGCTTTCACTGCACCCCCTATCAGGACATCCCTTATCCACCTCACCCATTTACATGAATTGGATTTAATATTTTCCAAAAACATCCCTTTTCCAGTGGACACTAGCCTAATAGTACGCCCTGTCACCTCCTCCGAACTTGTATTGCATATTTGTATAACGTCTTTGAGCACTTGACTGGGGTAAAAGGGGTTTCATGCACATGTTTAATAATATTGATGATGAAATCTGATTGACATTGCTATGATCCTTGTGACTTATGAGCCCATGGAAGGTGTAGTTGTTGGTGTGCAAGATCATACCCGACGGACAGGTACCACATTGGACAGGTACACATGGGGAGATGATTAGTTCGGACCTCCATGGGGCTGAAGAGCCCACCAGATGGATGTTGAGACCCCAGAAGGGGGAAGAGACAGGACAAAGGGGTTTTCACTGGAGAAGAAGAGGATGTTCCACAGAGGCACCCTAACAGAGCCTTACCTAGGGGGGTTGTACCCTTTTCACTGGAACGTTGGCCTTTGATGGCCCAGGACGTCACCCAGGAGGCTCATGATGTCATCCAGCTTCATGGATGTTTTGGGAGATAGTCATGGCAGTTTTGCATGTGTGGCAGGTTGGAGAAGCCCAAGGAAGGCTAACGTTTTTTTCCAGGAGGCTGCATTTTCCCTAGAAAGGGATAACGTCACCCTAGAAGGGGCATGAATTCTTGCTTTTGCTTGATTAGGTTTTAATTTATGACAATTTAGTGTAAAACATTATTATTGTATATTTTGGCCTTGTCGGCCTTTTGATGACCTAAATTTTAATTAAGGTCATTGGTATGGTATATATTGAGGGTTTTCACTCTCATATTTTCATCATCTTTCACTCACATATTAGTGAGGTCTGAAATTTGCACCCTATTATAGGGCTTTGGCTGAAATTTAGAGGCGCACTTGTTGAAGGAAGACTTTTCTTGGCATTTTTGGCATTTCTTCTTGGTGGAAGGTTTACAACTAGGGTTTGGCTACTTGAATGCATGGTTTATGTAAGTTAATTTCTGAAACACTTCTTAATTGAATGGTTATGATTTTGTTTACTTGCATTTTTTATTATAATTTGTTGAATTAAACCCTAGGTGAAAAGCACATGCTAAGGTCCTTGTCTCATGTCCATACCAAGTTAAGATCTCTTTTGATTTTCTAAAGTAAGATAGAGCCTTGCCATAGCAACACTCTATCCATACTTTTCTAGCTAGCCATTTTTTCCTTGTTATTGTGCTAAGAAGGAGGAAAACACATCAAGGCCTAGGGTTTCTACACCTAGATGAGTTGTTTTCCCCTAGGGTTTGTTTGATGAAGCCTTGCCTTAGCAACATTTCATCTTCTAATTCTCTTGTCTTTAGCCCCATAAATTCTTACTCAAGCTAGCCGATTTCATCTTGGCAATAAGCTAAAGAAGGAGGGGAAAGCACTAAGGTATAGGGTTTCTACACCTTAGTGAGCCTTTCTTCCCTAGGGTTTCATTATTGAGGCCTTGCCTTAGCAACAGCTCAACATTTAACCCTCTTGTCTTTGGTCTTTTCATTATCATTTAGTCCTTCAACCTTTGAGCCTCTTTTGACTCCATATGCCCTAGTAGCACACTGATCTAAGACCTCTTGTATTGAGTACCTTGATCACAAACATTTTAGACTAAAAAGGTGTGACCACACTATATCTTTTAGACTAACAATTACTAACTCTATTGCTACCATAATCCACTTGTGTTATACTTATACATTGCAACATTGATTTATCTTTAAAGAAATTGAATGATTTGCTAAGGGGTTATTTATAGTATTGATATTGTTACATTGATTGCCATTAGCATTTATTGTGAAGTGATATATTATAATCATTTCCATTGCACAACTTTGATTTACTTCAACATTTTTGCTCAATTTCTTATTATCGGAAAGCCATTGATTATATGAAGTACTAACCAACAAGTAACCTTGCGCATGTATAGTCTGCTTGTTGCTTTGTCTCAGACAGGTACACTTCTTGGTTACTATTTCCGGTTATCTTTTATATTTATTGGCTATTAAGCCGAACTTTTTGATCGGTGGTGACTTGTGAGGGGGAATGATATTACTTAGCCATAAGTATTTGCCTTCTCAAAACCCCAGGTCACCGGGGACGTCTCCCTTGGGCCTTACCTCCCTAAATAGAAAGAGTTATCCCATTGAGGTGATAGTGGTGGGATAGTCTGAGTTGCCTTCCTTTCATCCGTCTTTTACCTTAACTACAAACTGTGCGACAACATTTTGGCGCCGTTGTCGGGGAACACTGAGTCAATTCTCCTCAAGATGAAACTTTTCGGTAAGCCTTGCCTCTAGATTCTATCTTACAAGCTTACCGGGAAACTCCACTTAGGGTGTTTTCCCTTTTCTTTTTGATAATTTCAAGCAAATTATCTAGCGACTCCACAAATGATGACCCGTAGCGGGCGTCAGTACTTACCCCTTTCTGCTGTGGTTACCCCTACAAACCCTGTTACCTCTTTGAGTTCTCCCAGATGGTCTCCCAAAAAAATATTTGGTTCTTTTTACCTAGCTAACATCCAAGGGGGATTACATGACATACCCAAAGGGGTCAAATCATGGATACCAAGTTTCTCAGGAAAAGGACTACCCTCCGGTAACTGACATTGGACCCAGTTTTGTGAAAGTTTTGAGTTTCATAAAACCGGTCAAGAACACCTTGATGTATTTATGAGGCTCTTTGCAAGCTTTCTCATTGGGGAAGCCAAAACCTAGATTGAGTCTTACCCAAAAGGAAGCATAAAAACTCATGAAGAACTAGAAAAAGCCTTCAAAATAAGGTGGTGTAAACAAGAAAACGCACAATTCTTGTACTCTCAGTACATTGATATTTTCATAGGGTCCAACAAAAGTATTAGGGACTTCAATGATATATTGAACCTTCTCCTTAAGAAACTCTGACCCAACCTAAACTTAGAGGAAGCCATCCTCCAACACTACCTGAACTCATTGGAAGGAATCTTGCAGTTTACCTTCAAGGATCGGTCACCCTCAACCTTAGAAGAAGCAGAAGATTTCTCTTACCAAATTGAGAATAACCTTGAGTTTGAGGACTACATCCATCAGGTTAACCTCTCGCACAATAACAACCCTTGGGGATCTAGTGATGAAAATATTACAGAAACTGAACCTAACCTTCTAGAAATCCTTGAAGTGAGACCCATGGTTCTCAAGAGGAAATGGAGCACTTATCATACCAACATACAAGATGTTCCTCTTTGGGAATGCCCCACAGGAGTAGAACCCTTTCAGGACATTTTTCCACACAAGAATGAAGATATTTAAGCTTCCTTGTCACAAATTTATAAAGATGACCTTCTTGAAGAAGTCCCTCTTTTTGTCCATCGGGTAGAAAACATTGGATCAAAATATGGTGTTGTCACACCTTTTTACGTCACTCTCCAAGTCAATGACTCCCTCCTCCACAATTGTGTTTTTCACCCAAACTCTACAACCAACATTATGACTGAGGAATTCATGCATCAATTGGGCCTGAGCCTTTCAAAACCAAATGCCCAAGGGGATTTTACAAAGGGAATTATCAAGGATTTAAACGTTGCCTTCAATTCTTTCCCTAGCACCGCTTTTAATATAGATGTGATAGTGGTAGATGCTTTGAGAAATTGGGGTATCATTTTCCACAAATACCTTATAAAGCACCTAGCTGGTAGTTTCCAAGACCAAGAATCCAAACTGATCATTTCTCACTCGGAAGGAGGATTCTTCACCCTCCATTGAGAACCCCTTGTAGGATCCCTATTTGAAATCCTTGATGAACCTAGTGATCAAATCCTATGTATTAACAATGACATCGATAATTGGTTTGTCCAATGAGGAAGTTTTGGGGGTGATGCTATCGAAACACTTGAAGGAATTTGGACTTTAGAATTTGATGGATCTCACTCAAGTTCCGGATCAAGTGTTTGGATTGTCTTAATAGCTCATTCTCATGAGACCTTCTACTACTCTTATAGACTAGAATACCACTACACAAACAACATCGCTGAATATGAAGCATTGATCCTAGGTCTCAACTTGGCAATTGCCAAAGGTGTCACGTACTTAAGGGTGAAAGGGGACTTGGACCTTATAGTATCACAAGTGCTACTAAAGTTTACTACCAAGAATGAGAAGCTGAAGAAGTATCGAGACCTTGCACAATCCATTTCAAAATCCTTTAAGATATTTTCAATCGAAGCCATTCCTCGAGATGAAAACCATGTGGCATATGCCTTAGCTGTTTCAGCTTCCACTTTACAGCCCTGTGATGGTTCGCTCCGAGACCTGTGCAAAATGGAAGTCCTCTTTAGACCTTCTATCCCAGATAATTTGGAACATTGCCAAGTCTTTGAAGACGATGACCAGATCATTAGGTTTATGGAAAACAACAAAGAATTCACCGACTCCCAAATAAATTTCCTGGCTGAATCCATGAACTTGGAGGTTATAAACCTCCAAAATAACACCTTGCCTAGAGGATTCATTCCTTTGGAAAACCTCTTTGACAGACATGACGTTTTCAAAAGAAAGAAGCCTAGTAAACAAGTAGATGAAGCCCTAGAATTCAATATCGATACGAAAATAGATCCAAGGATGGTCAAGATAGGGAAGGGAGCTACTGAAAAGGAAATGGCTGAAATTTTGGTCCTCATAAGGGAATTCAAAGATACTTTTTCTTGGAATTACAATGAATTGAAAGCCTATAGGGGTGATGTCATCCTGCATGCTATACCTTTGGTAGAAGGGGCTAAACCTTTCTGACAAAAGCTAAGGCAGGTCAACCCAAAATTGGCAAGCCAAATACAAAAGGAGCTACAAAAGACGGTTGATGCTGGTATCATAGATCCCATTAGATATTCCTCATGGATGTCAAATTTGGTAGTTGTCCGAAGGACATCCCTTATCCACCTCACCCATTTACATGACTTGGATTTAATCTTTTCCGAAAAAATCCCTTTTCGAGTGGACACTAGCCCAATAGGACGCCTTGTCACCTCCTCCAAACTTGTATTGCAGGTTTGTATAATGTCTTTGAGCACTTGACTGGGGTAAAAGGGGTTTCATGCACATGCTTAATAATATTGATGCTGAGACCCCAGCAGGGGGCAGAGACAGGACAGAGGGCTTTGCACCAGAGAAGAGGAGGACGTTCCATAGAGGCACCCTGGCAGAGCCTTACCTAGGGGGGTTGTACCCTTTTCATTGGAACATTGGGCTTGGAAGGCCCAAGAAGTCACGCAGGAGGCTCATGAGATCATCCAACCTCATGGACGTTTTGGGAGATAGTCATGGTAGTTTGGCACGTGTGGCAGGTTGAAGAAGCCCAAGGAGGGATAACGTTTTGCTCCAGGAGGCTGCATTTTCCCTAGAAAGGGTTAACGTCACCCTAGAAGGGGCATGGCGTCTTGCTTTTGCTTGATTAGGTTTTAATTTATGACAATTTAGTGTAAAACAATACTATTGTGTATTTTGGCCTTATCGACCTTTTGATGACCTAAATTTTAATTAAGGTCATTGGTATGGTATCTATTGAGGGTTTTCACTCTCATATTTTCATCATCTTTCACTCACACATTAGTGAGGTCTGAAATTTGCATCCTATTATAGGGTTTTGTCTGAAATTTTGAGGCACACTTGTTGAAGGAAGACTTTTCTTGGCATTTTTGGCATTTCTTCTAGGTGGAAGGTTTACAACTAGGGTTTGGCTACTTGAATGCATGGTTTATGTAAGTGAATTTCTACAACACTTCTTAATTGAATGGTTATGGTTTTGTTTACTTGCATTTGTTATTATAATTTGTTGAATTAAACCCTAGGTGACAAGCACATGCTAAGGTCCTTGTCTCGTGTCCCTACCAAGTTAAGAACTTTTTTGATTTGTTGAAGTAAGATAGAGCCTTGCCATAGCAAAACTCTATCCATACTCTTCTAGCTAGTCGTTTTTTCCTTGTTATTGAGCTAGGAAGGAGGAAAACACATCAAGGCCTAGGGTTTCTACACCTTGATGAGCCGTTTTCCCCTAGGGTTTGTTTGATGAAGCCTTGCCTTAGCAACACTTCATCTTCTAACTCTCTTGTCTTTAGCCCCATAAATTCTTACTCAAGCTAGCCGATTTCATCTTGCCAATAAGCTAAAGAAGGAGGAGAAAGCACTAAGGTCTAGGGTTTCTACACCTTAGTGAGCCTTTATCCCTTAGGGTTTCATTGTTGAGGCCTTGCCTTAGCAACACCTCAACATTTAACTCTCTTGTCTTTGGTCTTTTCATTATCATTTAGTCCTTCAACCTTTGCAGCCTCTTTTGACTCCATATGCCCTAGTAGCGCACTGATCTAAGGCCTCTTGTATTGAGTACCTTGATCACAAACAATTTTTAAACAACTTTGAACAACCTTTAATCTTACTAACCCTAGATTTTAGACTAACAATTACTAACTCTATAGCTGCCATAATCCACTTGTGTTATACTTATACATTGTAACATTGATTTATCTTTAAAGCAATTGAATGATTGGCTAAGGCTTTATTTCTAGTATTGATATTGTTACATTTATTGCCATTAGCATTTATTGTGAAGTGATATATTATAATCATTGCCATTGCACAACTTTGATTTACTTCATCATCATTTTTTCTCAATTGCTTATTATCGGAAAGTCATTGATTATATGAAGTACTAACCAGCAAGTAACCTTGCACATGTATAGTTTTCTTGTTTCTTTGTCTTGGGTAGGTACACTTCTTGGTTACTATTTCTGGTTATCTTTTATCTTTATTGGCTATTAAGCCGAACTTTCTGATTGGGGGTGACTTGTGAGGGGGAATAATATTACTTAGCCACAAGACTTTGCCTTCTAAAAACCCCAGTTCACCGGGGACGTCTCCCCTGGGCCTTACCTCCCTAAAGAGAAAGACCTATCCCATTGATTTGACAGTGGTGGGATAGTCTCAGTTACGCCAGTTTGCCTTCCTTTCATCCATCTTTTACCTTAACTACAAACTGTGTGATAATAGTCGAAAAATTGATTGCTACGTGTAATGGAAAGTAAAGAGCACCGCAATGCCACTTGAAGTTAGAACACATTGAATTCCATATGCAAGGAAAGTAAAAGACACCGCAAATGCATTCCCCCATCAAGCGAGGAATTTATTAATTATTTGTTAAAAAGGTCCTTGATTTTTATGGAGAATCATTTCATTTATCTCAAGACCTTAGAGAAAACATCCAGAAGGATTATATTAGGCTTTTAACTTTTTCCAGCCACAACACTTATGGGCCTTCAACCCCTTCTCCCCATGAAATGAGGTACAAGCCCTTCTTTGGGTCAATGAGCCCAGGAACCCCAAAATATGAAGAAAAGAAAGGGGAGAGGCATGGAAAGTGGTAAGTATGTGTGGGAATGGTACAATGACCCTTCAAGGAGACCCCCAATAGAAACCCTTTCCCGATAGTGACCCACTTACTAGGAAACCATGTCAACTACCAAGGTGAAATGAGGAAAAGGTATAATTTTCAAGCAAAAAATTTCATAATCAAGAAAGGACTCTTTGCAGCATGCTCAGATGCTTCAATTATTAAAGTGACACTTACCATGAGACTGGACTTGTTACCTCATGAAGCAATACTGGTTGTCCTTTCTGGGCCAAGCTGGTGTGGTGGACGCTGCTACGTTGTTGTCAATGAATGGTGATCTGTGGTGGAGATGAGGGGCTCTATCTACTCAATGTGGGCTTAGTTGGTCATTTGGCTCTCAACACTCCATGTCTTCAACTTGTGGGCCTCGAGACATCATCTCCTTAGTTACCCCTAGACCGAGGGGGTAACAAACCATAAGAAACCATGTGTTGTGTTTGTAATCAAAATATAGTGTTTACATTAGAGGTGTCTGTCTCTCCAAAAATGGCTATACATATATATTGACCATCATATAAAAAGTTAGAGGCATCCTCCCCACTATAGAACCTACATGACTATGGTGGGGGGATCCTATATAGATGCTCTAATTCCTTTAAGGGGAGGGGCCTTATTGGGCCCACCTCATGCTAGATTCTCAATGATATTTCCATATTATGTCATTCTCCATAAGAGTGGTTTCCACTCCACAACAATGCTTTTGAAAGCTTCTACATATACATCCTCCAACTCTGCCCACCTATCCTCTAGGACACCATGAAGTAGATGTTCAAAAAACTAATGTAGGTCTGCTAGTATCCTCTTAGAATATATGTCTCTCATGGCACACTAGGTCCCTAGTCCCGTCCCTTATTCCTCATCGACTCAATCCCTCAGTTTTTGGGTTGCCACAAGTGGTCCCCCTAGTGCTAGTGCATCTATTAGCCTCACTAGTCCTTTATATTTACAAATACACATGCATAATCAATATCATATATCTCATAAATAAATCACAAAAACCTAGACATATCATTATATGCTAGTATAAACACTAATCAAAATTTAGTTACTTACCAATATGTGCCTAACCCTCTACTATGGGCCTCAGTATATTAGGGTCTACTTGCAAATCCATACAAACATATAGATTCTCCTTAAAAACCACAATTTGTAGCTCCTAGGAAGAAAATAAAGTAGTAGTGAAGAATCTCTCCACTACATCCACACCAAGCCTTATTATTGGCTCTCCCCATTGCTACATCTGGGGCTCCTTCATCGATCCTACCTTGATCATGTGCTATAGTCGAATAAATGGTGCACACTTAGAAAACAAGGAACATATTAGGGTGCCAAAAATGATCTCTCCTCCCCTCTACTCATGGAAATGCCTCTGTTGAGTCTTTAACACTCCCAATAGCATAGATTCCCATGCATAGTGAGCCCCCCTAGCAACCCTCTCAACCAGACACATCTAGCCACCTGAGATCAAATGGGGGGCATGTGAACTACCCACCCTCACTACCATATGGGTCGTAGCCCAAAACTCTAGATTATATATCTTCACTATGGGGCTACTCCATCAACCTTATCCATAACCTATTCATTATTATGTTCTATTAGTGCCTCTTCAATCATGCCCCCCCTGTTAGTAAAGGTCAAAGGTCAATCACCTCCCTAGGGATGGGGAACTCAGATAGGCAATATATATCTAAGAGGTTAAGCTCCATTCATTGCCTCCTCACCATAAACTAACCACCATCAAGATTCTACATCCTGACTATACTTTCTATCAGTCCCTCCCCTGTCCACATGAAAGGGAATTGAAGGTACTTAAGTATCCTATATGCTATTAATAGTCTCTATACTCAACGCTCAACCATCACCTTGGATATTGGCCCCTTGATATCCTACTCTTTCCATTGGATTAACATCAAGGGAACCTACCAAAATCACACAATAAATATCACCAGTCTTATGCAAGTTTTCCTTTCTTTGTTGTACTGTTCCACATGAATCCTCCCTTTAAATATGCATAATCATGTACCTCCTAGTTACAATCTAGAGTGAATTTATCGCATGACTAAGGGACTCCTTGAGTATGTGATAGTGCAACTATTTTGTAAACAATTGCACCATATCGCACAACAATTCATAACATAGTCATGCAATTTTATCGCATGACCATGAGACCCTTTTGTTGTGAAATGGTGCATTTTTTAAAGGAATAGATGCACTATTCATGCTTCTATTCATTCACAATCCATGTGACCTAGTGAAACCTCTATCAAGGTTCTATACAGGCCAATTTGTGCCTAAAACTAAAAATTAAATGGTTGAAAAGTTAGAGGAGGAAGAGAGT
>JASDQU010246255.1:0-16506 GCA_032191745.1 Picea mariana
ATAGGTTAACATCCTTTATCAAAAAACCATAATTTGTTTCCCATTATAGGCCCCCCTAAAGGCAATAAAAACCTAAAATTGAGTGCTAGAGGATGAATTTCATCAACGAATATGGGTTCTTCTCAAAGTTTGAACCAAGGAGGACATTGCATCCTACAATGGCCATATGGATTCCATAAAACTTGATGTTTAGTTAAGATAATTAAACTTATATTATGAATTTTAACAACGCAAAAATGAAGACAACAATAATATTTTAAAAACTACACATCCAAGGATAAGCTTTGCCATGGTGGTAGAATTTGTCTAAGCATAAACATACAATTTTTACAACTCAAGCCGTGATTTGGGACAATATCAAAGTTTTTGTTAGGAAAAATTATGTCCCATAAACTATTGGAAGGAACAACGACAATGGAAATTTCGATGACATAAGTCCAACCATATGGTAGATTAATATATCTAGGAGTTCAATTACTAAACAATTTTGTGAGTAGAGGGATAATAGAAGAAGAACAATTGGTTACCAAATGTTAACTTTCAAGTTTACTTCAAAATTGTTTACACCATGTTTGAGGATGTTTAATGAGATGCAAGGTGCATGGTGTGTGGTTAATCCTTGATGTTCTATGATGGACTTGCACATTTGAGGTGGATTACTCTTAAATTACTACACCTTTTTGTTGATGATTACAACTTCGTGACACATCCTCCATGACATAGACTGAGTGAGTCAGCCTGTGAGAGAGCCCATGAGTTAGGTGTGCCCGTGATATGGGTGTGTCAGTCCTCTCTAACACTGATATGGAACACTGTGTGCCCCTGTGTGGGGTAAGGATGCCCATGAGATGGGTGTGTCAATGTGTGTGCCCCTATGTGGGGTGAGAATGCCCATTAGATGGGTGTGTCCTTTGAGATGGAATGATGTGTAACCCTATGAGGGGTGAAGGTGCCCATGTGATGTGTATATCATTCTCCTCTATGTAGAGAGTTGAGACGATGTGGTACTCCAGATGATTTTCCTGTGAGACTCAGTGAGATAGATATCTGTTGAGTAGGGCGTCCCTATGGTTGAGCACGGGTGGATGTGCCCCTAGTGGTTGAGCACTAGTGGGTGTGTGAGATCCTTTGCTATATTGTCTATGAGTAAGATTTACCTATAACCCGAATTGTGATGTAAAGGGTACAGGTCAGCTCCACCATAAAGTGAAAAATAATTAATGTAAAATATAATTGGTATTATAATTATTAATTATATTCTGATATTAATATACACCACTTTTGATGTGTCCAATTTAGTATAAATAAAGGTGATTTCCCCAAGATATTTCTTGTGTTCTTGTGCATGGTATTTCTTCTTGTGATCTTGGTTATTGCAGCAATTGTGAATGGTGTAGCTGCATTTGTTTATGGTTCAAGTAAATGCTAAAATTGAAATAAACCTCATGCTTGATCCTAGCATAGTGAAAATTCAACACTTTTATGGATGCATGTATGGAATTTTTCCTTCGAGAGTTGGAGACCTATGGAGCTAAGTAACTTCTTCATGCAGTGAGCACATGGAGGGAGGTTGCTTTCTTGGAGGAAACCTTTGCATTGAAGAGTGTTGGGCACTCCAAAGGATGTGTTGAAGAATTTAACATAGATTTGAAATCAATGTTAAATTCTAAAAATTTCAAAAAATGTTGCATGACAATTCAATTCATTACTTAGTAGGAAGTGCCATGCAACACTTGTTAACTCTACTTATGATTTATTGAAGATGAATACAATTATTTTATTTTATTTTATCTTATATCCCATATAATTCTTCAAATTGTTCCCATCCTCTCAAATGATATGATGTACTTTAACTCAAAACAATACCTCAAAACAATACTTTCTATGAAAGATAATATGAAATATGGCATTTCCTACATCTCAAAAGCACGTGGGAGACTATTAATGACCGTGGAGAAGTATTTGAAAATGAATTTATAAATGGATTACTAGTATAAACAATTCAACAAATTTTCAACCCAAGGTATAAAGTGGTGTGAACTAAACATATAGAAAGAACACAACGAAGTTTATGGCACCACTCTAACCCCTTTCCCAAACCTACCCACCAACCTATCTATTTCATAAATCATTTATAGTGTTCAATTCAAAACTATTAGCTTTTCCTCATAAAAATGACGTTTAGAATTTGCCTCTAAAAGCTATCAAACTATATTGACATTGTGGTGTAATGATAATTGTAACGACTATTTTTATTTGGAAACATATCTTCCAAGTTGGGTTTTTTTCTTCCAAATCCAATATGATTCTTGAAAAATATCTTTTCTAAATTCAAATATCTTTGTTGAAAATTTTGAAAGGGATAGTTAGACTAAACATGTCACTAAAAAGAGTTAAACAATTTAAGAGGATGGTAATTTATATGTAATTTATATGGAAAAATTGGTGTTATGTTTCCATGGTATGGAAAATGGGATAAAAGAGGAGTTAATAGAAATGTTTAATTTCCAAGACTTTGATTTCAATGAAGGGTTTAAATATTTAGGCTTTATGCTTAAACCAAACTCTTATAAAATATAGAATTGGAGGTGGTTCATTGGGAAAATTGAAAAGTGCACATATTTTTGGTGTAATGATTGGTTATCAAGGGGATATTAACATTGGTGGAGGTGGTGTTATAGGCAATTCCAATATATTGGTAGTTCCTTGCTCATATTCCTAAAGGTGTTCTGGCAAAGATAAGGAAAATCTATTTTCAATTTCCTATGGAGTGGTAAGGAGGATCAAGAGGGAGTCCATTAGACAATTTGGAAATCGATATCAAAACCAAAGGCCAAGGGGGGTTGGGGGCTCAAAGGTATTCATGTTATTAGCTTGGCATTTGCAAGTAAGTCCCTTTGGAACTTGATAATAAAGGAGAATTTGTGGAATATATTGATTTGTAATAAGTATATGGATTTAGACTCTACCCTAACTTGGATCATAAGGGAGACTCTACCCTAACTTGGATCAAAAGGGAGGACAAGAATTGGAAGAATGACTCTTCAAACTGGAAGGAGTTAGTATCCTCTTTGATCCAAGTGGATATCGGTGGCCACCCACCTTTTCCAACTGGCTCAAAACGGTTTTCTGGCAATTTTAGTAATTTACTATTTTTAGCAGTTTTTCACTTCCAGAGCCGTTTTGAGGCCCTAAACGATGTTTTTTGGGAAAACGAGGAGAAATATAGAAGTTCCTTCGATATTTCCTCCAAAATGAATCTCCTCGATGATACCTTTTCAACAGGCTATCATACGTCTAAAACGAAGATCGTATGCAAAAGTTACGACCACGAGAAGTTGATGTACTAACTTACCCAAACGGAGCCCACATGACTTTTGGTGCTTCATCTCCTAGGGTTAGGTTTTTGGATGTCTAGGGTTTTTGACATTTTTGTTTATTGTAAAAATCCCTTCAAAGCCTCATGGTAATGATCTTCTTATGAATGAACGCAACCGTCACATCTCTTCTCAGAGATAAGCCGCCACCATTCTAGCAAGTTTGTTTCCGCTGCATTTTACAGTTTCAACTTACTTCCTTATTGAATAGAAAACAAGTTTTACTTCATCTCTGTTATTTTGTGTTAAGCACTTGTTAATAATCTGTAGTCATTTTGTTCTGCTCATAAAATCAGGATCAGTGGTATCAGATCGGTCTGCTCCTTGTCGTCTTAATGCATGTCCCCAACGAGGTCGAAGTACAAAGAGTTGGGTCTCGAGCTTGTTTCTCTTGAGGACAAAAGCTCTTGCACGCCCAAGTGACCTCTCATGGCAGGAGAAAAGAAAGATGACGGGACAAGAGATCCTTTCAAACTGTTGATTAAGGAAGCCCTCTCGCAACAAAGGAACAAGATAATGGATAGTTTTGTGCAAATCCTTTGGCGGCTACCAACAGGCGATGCATCTTCTTCGAGCAGAGGCGCCGCCCCCTTCAAGGTACAAATAAACTTCGATATTCCTATATTTGAAGGTCAGATAGACGCAGATGTTGTAGACAAGTGGTTGAATCTACTAGAAGGGTTATTTTTTGTCCATACCTTTTCGAATAGAGAAAATATTACTTTTGTGCTCCTCAAAGTCATTCTCCATGTCAAAGATTGGTGGGAAACTTTCTGTGAGAAAAAGGAAACAGAGGAACCCTCATTATTTACAGTCACGACCACCTGAGAATCCTTCAGGGATGTTATTAAGGAACAATACTACCCTATCGGAAGTTATGATGACTTGTATGCCAAATGGACCACACGGCAGCAAGCAAGAGACCAAGCAGTGCCAGATTTCACAAATATCTTCCATACCTTGCGCACCAAGTTGGGTATCAAAGATTCAAAGCGACATCTGGTTCTCAAGTATCGCGATGCTCTGCATAGATACATCCATACCGAAATGGAATTTTTGGACATCTCATCCTTGAGCGCGGCCTACCGATATGCCGTCAAAATCAAGCAAAAGCTCAAACAAAAGATGCGACAATTTGGGCCTGGGAACCCCTCACAACAAAAGCCAGAAAAGGGTGGCCCCAACCCACAGAACAAAGGATAGAGAAAAGATGGATAGTATTAGGACAACCAGTCTAAGCCGCAAGAAAAGGACACCGAAAAGACAAAGAAAGATACTGAGAAGTGGTGCGACTTCCATAAGAGCCCTTGGCATAACACTGCTCACTGTCGCTCAAAGCAGTCACTGGTGGTCGAAGTGAAAGCCTCTGAATCAGATGCGGGTTCTGACTCTGAGCCAGAACCAAAAAGGAGAAGACAGATCATTAATGCAGAACCCAGTGCCACCGCTGCTACCACCAAGCTCCAGCCTGGTGAACCAGACGATCCAGAAGAGGGAAAGTGCCTCTTCCATTCACAGATGTGAGTAAAAGGCACCCTATTGCACTTCATTGTTGATAGCGGTAGCCAGAATAACCTCATCTCAGTAGACGTCATCAAGCGGTTGGCCTTGCCTACAACGTCACACTCACAACCCTACACCATTGGATGGCTCCACCAAGGAAGTGATTTCCGCATCAGCCAACAATGTCGACTGTCGTACGACATCAAGCCCTTCAAAGATGATGTATTGTATGATGTTGCTCCTCTCAAAGTTTGTGATGTTCTTTTGGGCCAACCTTATTTATGGAAACGTCATGTTGTATATGAGTCTAGGCCTCATAGTGTTATTATTACTTTGAACAGGAAATTGTACAGGATACCCGAGACAATCCCACTTAGTGCTATTGCCTTGATCTCTGCTAAGCAATGCAGGAAGGTCATCTCTAAGACGGGGATGTTTGTCTTCTTCGTGATTCGCTCTCAAAATAAGTGAAAGATTATAGCCACATCTAGAGTCTCTGCAGCCGACCTCTCCACACAGCAGAAGCAAGTAGATAAGGTCATGGAAGAATACTCGGATATCTTCTCCTCACCTACCGGGGTACCTTTGCACTGCCAAATCAAGCATCCCATCGATCTGACCCTCGATGCACTGCTTTCCAATGGGCCAGAGTATTGCCGCTCTCTATTAGAGAATGAGGAGATCAAGCGACAGATCCAAGAACTACTCCACAAGGGGCACATCCGTCACATCTCATCACCTTGAGAGAGCTCAATCGTGCTGGTACAGAAGAAAGATGGAACCTGATGACTCTACATTGATTATCGAGCTCTGAATAAAATCACAGTCAGAAAACGGTACCTGATTCCCCAAATCAATGACCTCCTTGATCAACTCCCGTGGGTCAAATACTTCAGTAAGATTAATTTGAATTATGGCTACCACCAGGTCCCAATAGAACAAACAGATGTATGGAAGACCGCCTTCAAGTCAAAGGAAGGCCTTTTTGAATGGTTGGTCATGCCCTTTGGTTTGACAAATTCTCCAACCACTTTCATGAGGATGATGGATGATATCCTGCGACCATTCACCAATACTTTTGTAGTGGTGTATCTGGATGACATTCTCATTTACAACAGGACTTGGGTCAAACACTTGCAGCATACTCAACAGGTTCTGCACACTCTGTGGTAGCACAAGTTATATGCCAACTTGGAAAAATGCTCCTTCGACATGGACAGGGTCCATTACCTGGGATACATCGTTGATCAACATGGCGTACATGTGGATCTAGCTAAGATCCAAGTCATCCATGACTGGTCAACCCCAACCACACTCACTAAGCTTCAGAGCTTCTTGGGCCTTGCCAATTTCTACTGTAGGTTCGTGTTGGGATTCTCCCATATTGCATGGGCCCTCAGCCAAATAACTAGGGGTGGTGGTAAGGCAAAATTTGCGTGGGGCCGATCCCAACAACAAGCGTTCAATGATTTGAAGCATCGCTTGTGCTCATCCCCAGTACTTTCACTACCAGACCTGCAACAACCCTTTGAGATTGAGACAGATGATTCAAACTATGTTGTGGGCATCGTTCTCACTCAGCATGGCCACCCCATGGCCTATCATAGTGAGACATTATCAGATGTTGTCCATAACTACCCTACTTACGACAAAGAAATGTACTCCATTGTGCAAGCCTACCGCCAGTGGAGACATTATATTATTGGGAAGGAGACAATCATCCACATTGATCATAAGCCACTACAATTCATGCAGACACAAGGAAAATTACAGAATGACCGCCATCAAAAGTGGTCCACATACTTGCAGCAATTCCACCTCAACATTAAGTATAAAACAGGAAGCACCAATCGCGTCGCTAATTGCCTTAACAGACTACCAGTCGCGACACTCACCACGGTGCTAGACTCTTGCAGCCATGAGACCTTTGGATGGCCCCAACTCTATGAGGTAGACCCGAACTTCACCACCACCTACCAAATGTTGGGTGCAAACGCAGTTGTCGATAATTTCCATCTTCAGGATGGGTTGTTGTGTCGTCTGGGCCATATCTGTGTTCCACCAAGCGAGCGAGCAAAGCTGATCTGGGAAGCCCACTATAGTCAGGTGGCAGGACACTTCGGCATCAAAAAGACAATGGCGATGCTACATAACATTTCTACTGGCTGAAACTTCGATAGGAGACCAACAAGTATATCAGGTCCTGCACTGCGTGCACTATTGTCAAACCGACCACTAAGAAACAGGGCATGTACACCCTTCTTCCTACTCCTGACAGGCCATGGGAATCCATCTCAATGGGCTACATGTAGGGCCTCCCGTCCACCTAGCTGGGAAATGGCTGTGTTTTTGTGGTTGTTGATCGCTTTTCTAAGATGGCGATTCTGGTTGCCTGCAAGAAGAACATCACAGCAGAAGCCACTGCCAAGATCTTATTTGAATGAGTCTGAGTACATTTTGGAATCCCACAAACCATTGTCTCATATCGGGACAGTCAATTTCTCAGCACATTCTAGTCGAGCCTCTAGTCACTACTGGACACCAAGCTCATTAAATCCATGGCCTTCCACCCCCATACAGATGGCCAAACCGAGGTCGTAAATCGAATGATTGTGCATATCCTTCGCATGTATAATTCAAAGCACCATCGCACATGGGATGAGAGCCTTCCATATGTCCAACATAGCTACAATCGAGCCCTGCATAGCTTAACCAACCACAACCCCTTTCAGGTGGGGTTGGGATTCCAACCATTGGGTCCCATAGATGTTGCACTTCTCCTTGCACTCACCTCGACTGACTCATCTCCTGCTCCAACTAAAGTTGACAAAGACACCTGGTTCATTGAGCGGATCTAGCACATCCACCAACACATTCAAGATATCCTATAGAAGTCCAATGACAAGTACAAGCAGCGCCATGATCAACATCAGGTACCACATAAGTTTCAGGTGGGCGACAAAGTTTGGTTGCACTTGCAGAAAGAATGCCTTACAGGATCCCATTGGAAGCTTCGTCCACTCCGTTATGGGTTGTACACCATCACCAAGGCCATGGGGGATAATGCTTTTGAGCTCAACATTCCTCCTTTCCTTGGCCTGCACTCAGTGTTCAACGTGGATCTCCTTCACCCTTATTTTCCACCATTATTGGACATCTCAGAAGTAGCAAAACAACTGACACCAACATAGCTCAACCCCGACTGCATACAACAGGAATCTAGTGATCATATTGTGGCCACACAGTTCAAGGGCACTCGACAACAAAGGATCCATCTTTATTTCTTCATGATTTCTTAAGGACTCTCTGGATTTACATGAGATTTCACAAAGAGCAGAGTCCATCTTGTCTTTAACATCTGTGACCTTTTCTTGGATTTGATTGACAGAATGTACAATAGTGTTTGTAGATACTTGCAAATCTACAATCTGTCTTTTTCACGCATAGTCGTTGGTCACAAAAGTGTGGGTAGCCATGCCTCTTAATGCAGTGTTAGTCCAGTTAATCTGTTCTAACACAGACTGAACTCTTTTGTCAATACCAGAAAGCTTAATAGCTTCCTCAGAAAGCAGCAGAGGAACTGATTTTACTTGCTGATTATTATCTTCAAGGACAATGCCCTTGAAGGGTGGAAAAGTAGAATTTGATTCTACAGTTTGTCCTTCAATACTTTTCCACTTATGTTTGGGAGGATTTTCAGAACTTTCTCCCATCATTTGTATTACAGCATTTTGATTTAATTTCTTCCATTCAAAGAAAGAAATCCATAAATTATTGTCAGATATATATTTATGTCAGTCTTGGACTAATTTCAGTTTTTCTAAGTCTGACACGGCTGAGTTAAAGTCATTTGTTTCTGGATTTGTAAACAAACCCCACACCAAGTAAAACTGATAGTTGCCTTGGTTGAGCACTTACAAAGTTGGGATATTAAAATAATCAAAGATTGCACTGACCCTATGAGAACAAATATATGGTCTCATGCTTGGAAGATGGATAGGGATTTGGGATTGGAAGGGGACTGGAAACAAGAATCTGAATCCCTCACCAATGAATTGTAAAGAGCACATATCTGAATACGAGAGGAACTTGATAGCTTAATCAGGTTAAGAAATAATATGGATGGTATTTATAGGTGAAAGGTGGATATCAATCTTTGATGACAGCAACCCAAGAGCCACAAAATTGGTGGTGGAAGAATATGTGAAGGTAAAAGTGGCAAAGAAGAACAAGCTCTTTATTTGGTTGGCCTCGCAGAATAAGGTGATGACTCGAGAGGCTCGTCAGAAAAGGAATTTCCATGGACTGCGTTTAATCGTGCTATGTAGAAATGTGGAGGAATCGACACATCTTTATTTAAAAATTCAACAATTTAAAAATCCAACAATTTAAAAATCCAAAAATTTAAAAATCCAACAATTTCTCACTTAATTTCGGGCAAATATCTCAAAAAAAAATCTTATTTTGTAAAATCTTTAACTTACATCATAATTATATCCCAACGAGTATGCTAAAACGATTCTTGAATGACGTTGAGGTAGTAAAAAGAATCATTGTAAGCTGATTCTATATCATAGTAAGCTGAATGACGTTGAATGACGTTGAGGTAGTAAAATGAATCATAGTAAGCTGATTCTATATCAGGAAGCTCTGAGTAAATTAGTGGATGAACAATTGGAATATTGAAATTGTATTTCTTTTCCTGGCGTTTTAATCAAACATTGACAGAGGACATTTATGAAATGGGACATGCCAACTTGAAGTTGAAAATGAAACATTGCCGAAAACGAGAAAGAAAACCTAGAGACAATGGGACATGCCAACTTGAAATTCAAACTGAAACATTGCCGAAAACTACTGCTACTTACGTTGAGTCAACGCAGATCCTTTACTCTGTCAAAATCGGAATTAATGCAACGAAGGGAACGGTCTGAAGGATTTCGAGTTCAGGGAAAAGCGAAACCTGCATGAGCCAAAACTGCTGACGATCAACCGTAGAAACGCATAACATTAAACTTGAATACAATATTAACCAACCTACCAAATTTGGAAAAAAAACTACTGAAGATATAATTTCCAGTTGGAACGCAGCTGCTGCACCTGGCTTCACCGAAATAGAGAGTCTATCCACCAGAAAGAAGGTACAAATAGTCGAAAAGCTCAAACACTTCATTCCTGAGTTGATGGATCGAAGCTATGACACTCTCTTCATCTTCATTTTCCATAAGATGAAATGTAGAGTGAAAATGGACAATTGAGAATAACATTTGCCCCCAGCTAAATGAAATGGAAAGAATATATTTCATTCTCCCCTCTTAGCGAAAGGGCTAGTTTTAATTTTAATGAGGAATGTATATATTCATATAACTTATTTTAATAAGGAGTGTAATTTCTTATAATGAAAAGTTATAAAAACAGTTGTATTTTAATTGATAATGATGATGATAGTTAATGTCCATTTAGATCAAATTTGGTTTATTGGACATTAAGAAAGGTAAACTTTTACTTGGATTTTTTTAGAATTTTATTTTCTTGCTCTAAAAGTGTTAAGAGAAACTTTCTAAGATCACCATAGTTTTGATCAGTTAGAAAGTTAGGAAGGTTGATATTGTGGCAAATCTTTTGAAAGTGAGATCTAATTCGGGTATATTAAGGACATTCTAAGAAAAAGTATTTTCCATTTTCAACCATTTTAGTGTCACAAAGATGACATATTCTTTCATCTCAAAACATTTTGGGATGTTGAATACTTATATTTAAAAAGATATTGAATTATATATTAAGTGAGCCTTGAATTATATATTGAGTGAGCCTAATGATTAACAACATGTGGCAACATCTCCTTCACACTGGGTTTTAGAACACCTTACTACTCTAAGTGCAATGATTTATAAAAAATACAATACTCTAAGTTCATATAACCTTCAAGCTTCACTTTTTGATGAACAAAAACTGCTTTAAAATTTCCATGTATCTTTTTAAGAAAATTATTCAATAATATACAACCACTCTAGCTAAGTCGTCCTCATTAACTATGCATGAAAGTCCATGAAACTAATGGGTTACTCCTCCATTATATAAACAATCTCAACTATTTATGCAAAATAGTAAAAATGTGTATCATTTCTTATGGGATTTTCTTTTTTGATAATGTTTGAAAGACATGCATGAAAGTCCATGAAACTAATGGATTACTCCTTCATTATATAAACAATCTCAACTATTTCTACAAAATAATAGAAATGTGTATCATTTCTTATGGGATTCTCTTTTTTTTGATAAGGTTTGAAATGGCATGTTGTAAATAATGAAGAAGTCATGTTTCAAACAATCACACATGAATAAACATAATTATATTGTAAAAATATTTACAATCATTTAAACATAATTATTATAAGTGCACCAAATGAAATATTGACCATGTAAGACAAAAAGCAAAGTAAATCCACACATCTTTAAATGATTCAAGTGGTCGTGATACATTCAACTATTAAGCATCACTTAACATTTTCCTTATATAAAGATGGTGTTTCACATCCAATATTATCTTTCTTTTAACATATCACATATTTTCTTTTCAAAATTCATGGGATAACCATTTCTTTAAAACTTAAGAAGAGTTCATTATTTTTTACTTTTCAAAATCTATGGGACAATCTGTTCTTTAAACAACGAGGAGGGTTCACTATTTGACTTTAAACTTCTATTTTTATTTAGTTTTGTCTAACTGTTTTATAAAAAAGATTTTTTTTGCAAGAATCAGAAAACATAAATCTGCAGAAAATCAATATTTTTTGTTGTTTAAAATTTATTTCTAAATGCAAAAATGATTAAAACATGCTGAAAAATCACTAAAACATTTAAATTATACAAAAATAATCACTCAAATCTACGTATCTAACAATTTCTTCCCAAAATTTAAATAAATATCTCTAAAAAAATCTATAAAAAAAAAAATCATTTCATAAAATATTTAGACTATTACTTTTTATTTTCCAAATCCATAGGAGAACCCTTCTCAAGGAGGGCTCTGTTTCTACTTTTAATCAAAATCAATATGACGACCCTTTCTTAAAAACTTGACAAAGAAACGATGCCAAAACGATGCGAGCTGTTCGTAAACATCTCCCTGGATCCCATAAATTGGTCGCAAAGCAATTTTCCTGTCCACTCGATGAAGTTCGGAGGATACTTCAAGTTGGTCAGATATATTTTTCAGTAACACAGCCAAGATATACCGGTGGGACCTCAAATCAATGCTCCGGAAGGAACTTCATACAGTTAATTGTTTTGAGGTGGTTTGGCAGGAAAGTGAATCAGGTGGCTGTTTGGATTGCAAAGATGGTTATCAAAGCCAAATTTATATAAATCCATGATTTGGAATTGGAGTATTGTAAAAGTTATGAATTTTAAACGATAAAAAATAGTAATTTTTATAAATTTATATTGTTTTATATCATCGATATCATAGGATTCCTGTGAAAAAAACTATTTCTTAGAATAATTAGCAAACACCATAAACACTACCCAGATTGAAAAAAAATTCATACCAACCACACCAAATATCATAATTCCAAGCAGGTCAGACAAACCTATCATGACGATTCTGTTGCTTAAAGTCTCATCTCCTCCAAACCCTCAAGACCATCATGATTCTGACAGCAACTATCTCATCACATCACTCAGTATGCCGTTGGCATCACTTCATCCAATCCAGACACAGTGCTGGCAACAACAGTCGTTTCATTCCCGGAAGTTTAATCTTCTGGGCAAAAACGAGCGACTCATCCCATTCGTACATGAACTCTAGAAATGCATCTCTAGAAATTTGGCCTTTCAGGATCAGGTTGGCACAGTAACGTGCCTACTGATTGGCGAAAATCCAGCCAAATTCCTCATTGTCTGTATTTCCTCCTGCACAACCTCTCCCGTTGTCCATTCTGTTATTCTGRAGCGTTCAATCATGAGTGGAAGTAGCAGCAGCATGAGAAACTCTTGTTTAGAACCTGATCCTCTCTCTCAGCTTCATCGAATCGAAAGCAAGATCGATGATATCGCCAATCGTATGAGCGCTAACTTCGCCCTSATCGACTACACGCTTAAGGAGATGCAGGGTAGGCTCAAAGAAACCCAGCAGAAAATTCGGAAACCTTATCCTGCTATGACGGGGCCGGGGACCCAAGTTGAAGAAGAGAAGTCAAGCACGAAGAAATGATCCTCAGAACCAGAAGAATTTCATCGGCCGCCTCCTCCTCATCTTGTACCAGCTATGCTCCTGGTTTGAGTCTCTCAGGGCTTTTGTATTTTCTGTCATCCATTTCCATTCAGAAATTGGCAATGAAAAATTTCATTGGCCGCCTCCTCCTCATCTTGTACCAGCTATGCTCCTGGTTTGAATCTTTCAGGGCTTTTGTATTTTCTGTCATCCATTTCCATTCAGAAATTAGCAATGGTAATAGATCTAAGTTCTTAGTTGGTTTACAAGGTTACATGTAATGGTTTAATTTATATATGTGCCAGATTTTACTTATTTAATTTAATTTATATGTCAATTATCTATATTTTCTTAATATTTTGGATTGGTGTACTCATATATAATATTAAAATATAAGTAATAAATATTTATTGTATTTTCATTTATATATTTTTGAATGTAATAATGTGTAATAATTTAAAATTTATAATTAAATTTTATAAATTTATTTGTGTTGAATATTTTAGGATATAAAGTTTTTAAAGAATTTTAAACATGAAATATTTATAATAATAATTTAATTTTAAGTTCACAATTAAATTGATGTATGAAATTCTTAAAATTTAAAAAAGTATATATACCTTATTTTTTTTAGATTTGAACATATAACCTTCATCCATTCAAATTGTATAAATATACTTTATTATATTATATTTATTTAAAAAATAATAATAAATATATATTTTTATATTTCATAATTAAAAAATTCTAATTTTAATAAATATGTTATAAAAAAATCTTATATATATATATATATATATATAGATAACTATTGAAGCCTTGTAATAGGGCATATGATTGAGATCCTATAATAAAGCATGCTTTTTTTTATCATTATTGGTCATGGTTTAGAGACTTCATAAAGTATGGGTTAATGTTCTCATGGGGTGCCTTGTAATAGGGCATATGATTGAGGTCTTATAATAAAGCATATGCTTTTTATTATTATTATTGGTCATGGTTTAGAAACTTCATAAAGTATGGGCTAATGTTCTCATGGGGTTATTGTTCTCTCCATAATAATTATAATTATATATTATTGGTAATTATATTTATATTATATTATAACTATATTATATTATGATTTTTAAATTGGTTAAAAAGTAAAAAGTTTTTCATATTTAAATTTATGGTGATTTATTTTATATAATATATAATATTTTTTTTTATTAATGCCTTTCACTTTTATATATGAGAGATAGTAATTTAATAAATTTGTTAAGAAATAATTTTGAAAAATTTTACATTGCATTTTAGGTTTAATCATGTAAAATCATTATTTATAATTATATTTATAATATAAGGTTATTATTTACTAGTAATTATAGTTTTATATTTCATAGCTAAAAAATAATATTAATTTTTTATTTTTTTTATATTCACAAAAAAAATCTTTTCTATTTACATTATGCTAACATATATTTTGCATTAATTATTTCTAATATGACAAGAAAATTATGATTAGTGTAAAATCAATAATCTAACATTAAAATATATGTATCAAAGTAAAATAATAACATGAAATAAAATTTGTGTATTGGAGAAAATCCATATATACAATATGTAACCTTTTATTATTAGTATTTGTCACACATTTTCATTTTTTTTTTAAATATAACAAATTTCATGTATGAAATGAATTTTACAATTTATTTATTTTTTATAAAAATTGGATAAAAGCCAATTTTTGAATGCATATTATCTTTTTTTTTTTAATATTAATTTTAATTCAATATTTTTGCATTTCAAAAATTTAATTTTAATTAAAAATTTAACATTTAAGTTGTTTTTCATCAAAATATTAATTTTGACTTAAAATAAATATATTTATATAATTGAAATCAAAATGTATTTAATTCTTTTAATCGTTAGTTTTTAAAATGCCTATATTAAATAATTTTGAGATTTTCTATACATTTTATATAACAAAACTATAACTCAATTCAACAATAACAATAAGCAATATACAATATACTTTAATGCCTCATTTTCTATTCTTATCAAAATTAATTAAATTTCTATATAAATTGTAACTCATTTTACATACACTTCATAAATATTCAATAAATCTAAATCTCACATATTGAAAATAGATAAACTAACTCATTTTACATACACTTCATAAACATCCAATAAATCTAAATCTTATACATTTACAATAGTGGATAAACTAACAAATTTGGACTAACCACAAAGGATGATGGTGATCTAGAATTGACCATGTATAAAAGCATAATAAATAAATAACAAATACAAATTTTCAACAATATATAATTATATGCACTCTTTTATTCTATTTTATAACAATAAAAAATATATATTTATAATATAAGTTTATAATATGCACTTTTTTATTCTATTTTATAACAATAAAAAATATATATTTATAATATAAGTTTATATAATTATATGCACTTTTTATTTTATAATAATAAAAAATATATATTTATAATATAAGTTTATAATAATAAAAAATATATATTTATAATATAAGTTTATAACAATAAAAAAATGTATATTTATAATATAAATTTATAACAATAAAAAATATATTTATAATATAAGTTTATATAATTATATGCATTTTTTATTCTATTTTATATAATAAAAATATACATACTTATAATATAAGTTTGTAAAAAAATTGAAAATTAAAAATAAAAATAAAATTTTGATTAAAGAATAAGATTAACATTTATTATTCCCCGATCGGGGTGGTAATGCGGTTCACTTGGCGACCGGCGAGCGCGGGAGGAGGCCAGCGGAGCACGGAGCCATGTGCTCGGCTCGTGCCCGCAGCAGCTGCCAACCCGACGCATTAAAAGGCATTCATGAATGACGGGAGGGACATTAATCCCACTCCCCTCGATCCCCTCTATGCACCGAACCATGCACTCTCCTTCTGGCATTCTCGCTCGGGTGGAGGACTTAGGCTCTGGTCCGGCGATTTTCATGGTTTTACAGTTGATTTTTATGCTCGGCCTTGGCTCTGCAGTTCTTCTGCAGACGCCGAGTTCGGATATGCCGCGACTTCGTCTTCGAATGTGCCCTCGTAGGGGTGCCCCTTGGCACCCAAGACGCCCCCGCTCCTCCTCTCCGCCTCCCGGTCCACCCCCCTCAGGTTCTCGCTCTGCAGCTCTAATTGTTTCCCCTTGGCCTCAAGCTTGGCGCTCCCCGTCCGACTTGCATTCCTCCTATCCATCGCCTCGCAGCAAACCAAATACACCCTCCATGCCGCGTGAGCACTATGTTATATTACAGGACCTCGTGTTTGAGCTCCGCGACGGTGTAAACGATCTCCAATTCAGGGTCCAGCAAATGGAAGGGAGACTCTCTCTCCTTCTCCAGCTCCTAGCTCCTCCCCCACCGGCT